>JAECUM010081744.1:0-26628 GCA_016617855.1 Megalonaias nervosa | reverse complement strand
TTCAAACGTTTGTGGACCGTTCTTATGCAAAGTAATTAAACCAGTCTGCAAAACAGATTTTATATGAACAACGACATTCATCTTATCAAACTATGTCAGTTGTAAGAAAATAACGTTCAAATTCAAGCTCATCATCAATCAATGTAACACAACGATTTAGTAGGGATTTTCACCATCTTTATATTACATATAAATAAACAAGATCAAATGAAACAGCCGATTTTCAGCCGTGACTGCAATATTTATAAAATTTAAAGAACCCTTGAACAAACATTTCATTTGTTTGGAGATGATTATTAAAAATAGCGTAATGTCATGCACGTGGCTCAGTTTGTTTAATTACATGCATTATCCAGGAACGATCTGCATACATATATAAACAATACTACTGAATTTGTGTCACTGCTTGTATTTTTGATTTTGCAGTGCACAAAGTGGCTGCAATACAAGACATACAAAGGACCGTCACAAGAAAGGCTGCCGCATATCCAATCTCGATTTCCAAAGAAAGTATTCTCCGGTTTGACAGGGTTGATTAGAACGAAGGTAACGCCTACGACGCAACGACTGGAATGTTTACATGTCCAGTACCTGACACGTATTTTTTCTTTACCAATATTATATCAATGATTCATTCAGGAGCCGTAGAAAGTGAAACTTTATTTGAAGGCCAAGTGAAAGGGAGAACACATGCAAATAAAGACAACAGTTTCGCTCAAGGAAGCACTGCTGCACCACTTCATTGCGAAGCCGTTCAACGGGTATGGGTACATGGTGTGTTTGACTAGTACTCCTAATGGATGGATATTGTCATCTTTTTCTGGCGTTCTTGTGTGGCCTGATGATGCTTCAGCAAACAGTAATTGACGCTTACCTTCTTTCCTCAGGATTATAGTTGTGAACAGAATAAATGTAGTTGAGTAATAAAAAATAATGAAAACACACTTCAATCGGGTAACATAACTAAGGGAATATGACGTCAAATAATTGTATTAATATTCTGCCACTGTACAAATCTCTGTTCCGACGATTACCAATGCTTTTTCCTTCTCGCTTCGCTGCATTAAATTGACGAATTAGCAATCCGATTTCAAAGTATATACCTCAACATATAGGAGATCTGAGGAAAACCGATATCAGGTTATGTTATATTGATCTTTAGAGTCATAATCAAATTACAGATTTTACATTTATATTTTGCTTCTGACTATAACTCTCCCTGACGTTAGATTAAAATGATATGTCTGATAGGTTATTCAAACCAAGTATACGCGTAATTCCAAAAGTCATAACAATCTTTATACGTGTCAGATACGATTATTATAAATAAATACCGATTTTAATCAGATCAATGAATATGTAAACGTGTCACATATTAAGGAAACAATGTAAAACAACCATATTTTTTCATTCAGTTAAAAAACAAAGAATAGTTACCTTTTCTAATGGCTTCAAATGCTCAAATCACTCTTCATTAACTACAATCGGAACATACTCGTCTCTTTGCAATGCGACTTAAATGACTTTGACTTTCTGAAAGAGATTCGAAGATAATCGTAATCATACCTTACTTTAATTAGAATGACCACTATACATCCACAGGTCTTTTATAGCATGCGACGGAAAAGGCCGAGAACGTTCTAACGGTAGCAATTACCCTTGGTGGCTATGACGTTATCACACGTTGCAGATATCGTCATGGTGGAACGTTGGGAACATCATCGGTGTTTTACCACTGCATGCTAGAAAAGACCTCACATGCAGATAGGGGCAAGTTTGAACTGAGCCAAATCTTGTGGTTTTTATTACCCGATAAAAACTTATTTGATGTCAAAAATAGTCGTTGACAAGTCGTCAATATGTCAACGTAGGCTGTTGTTTTAGGATACTGATTTGCTTCAATTTCTTGATTAATATGTTACACGAATAGCATTATAGGTAAACGTTCAGGTATTTCATGGATAGTAGAAATGGGTATAAACGTTCTGCGGTGTTGCTTTCGGTGCCTATCAGTGTTGAAAGATCATGCCTTCCCTCATCTAGCCTAATGTTCAACCGGCAAAATAATACGAATGTAATGGGGCGCTCTATAGATATTATGAACTTCTGAGAGAGTGACATGTATAAGTCGAAGTTGTTTCCATGTTCAGCATGCACAGTGGAGAGAATGGCGGCATGCCTCAATGTTACATTCATGTACTGTGGCTGAAACTTCATTGCATAATGTACACATGGAAACTGCACATGATTTGGTCATTTGTTAATAACACTTCAGCTATATTTTTTTTATTTACAGTATTGAGAATTTAATCTTAAATAGTCCGAAAAGTTCTATCACAAGTCCAAATATATTGAGTTCCAAATGACTTCCAGTGGTGTTGTGAATAAATTACAATACTGAATTGTTATGTGCCAATAGTCTCAAATGTGTTAATGTATCACAATAATATACTCCAACATGTTCTTGAATGAATTCACAATAATTCCAAAAGAATACCCTGTATTTCCATTGAATAAGTTACATAAATAAATCTACCCAAATTAAAAACTGAACAAAACATAAATCTTGATTCCACCTCGGATGTTAAGGTAGGAATGAGTAACTTTGAAGTAAACAACATTAATTAAAAAATTCGACACAATAACAGAACGCGGATGGAGAACAACATCCTTTCTTAAAACATTCTAAGTTGTCACAAGATCAGGAATTTCCAAGTGTAAAACAAATATGTTAAATTCAAATTGACGAAAATATGCTCACCTTCATTAATAATGATGAGAATATTTCATCTATAATCATAGAGAAATATTACCTATATATAATATTGTTTACAAAATAATTGTCACTCATCAGGTAGACCCTTGCTCGATTTTGGACAAAGGCCAATTATAAAATACAGATACAAATAACGTATAGTCATAGAGAAAAGCCAAGAAACAACTATATATGTCGATGTACGTGTCACAGTTATGTCAACAAGACGTAATCATGTTCAGTAAACGCTGGAAAGATACAGGCGAACCTTTCATAGCAAATGACGTCAGTTTTGCTCTTTAGATGAATTGAATTTGCCAGAATCGTTTCAAACGTTCAAAGTTGGTGGCATATTTTGCATTTCCAATTTTGTCAATGCAGTCATCGATTCTTGGCATTGAAAAAAAATCTATTTCGGTGACACTGTTGCCTTATCTATATTCAGTGCATATGCGGAAAGTATTATCTGGTTTTGGCACTAGAATACTTGGTGAATCATAAAATCATTCTCCAGCAAATATCGAATTTTTTGTGTCAAAAATTCCTGTTTGAGACAGTTCGTCCTGTACAGACGCTGTTTCACATGTACATACTCTTTAATTTCCAGGTAATGGTAGATTTTATTTGTTCGTGTTGGAACATCTGGAAACAAATGCTTATATTCAAATAATGGATCTTTGAGTTCATTCACTTGTTGAAGTAATAGATGTGAAAATGCCTCGTCCAAATTATGCATTAGTTCTGAGTTCCAAAGATTGGTTACACCAAAAGTCACTACAGTCAGACTACATGCCATCGTTTAAATCGTCATTGTATGGGACAAGCACAACTAAATTGTCTCCATGATTAACAGGGCTATTTCTATCAACATACTCCTTTAACATATTTATTTGGTACAGTTGTTTCTGTTTCCGTCTCCCAGAAGTATTAATGATATAATGTAAGTAACTTACTTTCATTTGAACTGTATACGGATATTAATTCTTAGCCTGAAGATGATTCGGAGGTATGAGCAAGAGAGCCAGAACTTTATCACCAGGCTGAAAACTCATTTCCTTAGCATTTCTACCTTATCTTAATTTCATTTGTGACTGAGTAGAGTGAAGATTAGTTCCTGCTAATTGACAAACCTCTTAATCTTATATTTGAAATCAGCTACATATTCAAAATATTACTTTCTGAATATTCTGTAGAAAAAAGTTTTTCTTCTAATAACTTAAATGGTTCCTGGAGAGTGTGTCAGAAAATTAGTTCAAAAGGGCTAGAACCTAATAATTCTTGAACTGATTCCCTAACAACAAACAACAGCAAATAAACACCCTATTTACGATTGTTTACTGTATCAAAAGAAAATATGACCGAATCATATTTTACAACGTTTGATGATATTTTTCTAAAGCGCCTTGATTCATAGGGTGATAGGCAGAAGATTTAATTCTTGTATAAATTGCTGGAAAATTCCAGACGTAAAATGTGACCCTTGATCAGATTAAACAGATTTGTGAAGGCCAAATTGTGTAAAATTTTATTAAAGCTTTTACTAAGGTTTTAGTTTTAATATTCCTCGAAGGAATGACCTCTGGAAATCTTCTGGACGCATGCATTACAGTCAACAAGTATTCCCTGCCTGACTTGGTCTAGGATAAGGACTGACACAGTCTATCATTATTCTACTAAATGTTTCCTCCAATGCAGGAATAGTTTGCAGATGAGCCTTTTTATTCGATTTTAAAATCGATATGCCGTTCTACAATCAGTGAGACAAAGACGTGTACTGGTGGAGAAAATCTGTATGATGATGAACACATAAGAGGAGACATCTGTGCGTAAATAGCGTCCTGATGTGACTGGGACTGTGTTCAAACTAGAACACAGGCTGGAAAAAGCTGTAGAACATCCATTGACCTAAGCAATCATGTTGGAATGAACATTGGAAGATGATTTACCGTCATAATCTCATAATATCCGATTACATTTAAATACGAAACCATGCAAGTGTTAGATCTTCTTCAGGCTCATTCTGAATTCGACATGCTGCTACAGACAGAGTTACGTCAGGCTGACAAGTATGACAAAATCTAGGAGCACATAGTTACCATAATTGAGAGACATGCAGTTCTTTACACACCGTCTTGCAAACAAACATTGTACACTTCATGGTTTACTAATTCAAACTGCAGTTACATAACTCTAGCCCCTGATCAATATTACCGGTCTCATGATCCATCAAGGTATCGCCTATCAAGCTATGTGATCGCTCGATGTTCACTTAACTATAACGCCATACTACCCTTATTTGACTGCCATCATCCCTCCTATTCCCGTTCCAAGGGATAGAAAATGTTGCTGCTCCGTGGCAGAGCATTTGTGATTTCTCTACTTTTACTACTACTTTTATTATTATTTCTTTTTCTACTTTTATTATTATTATTATTATTATTATTATTATTATTATTATTATTATTATCCCTATTTTGGTAGGATAAGGTCCAAAATATATTTTTCCACCAGTGTTTTCCTTGCGCCCGATCATTATTGCTGCTATCATCACTATAACTATATAATCTTCAACGTGCTAATAACTATCATTAGCATGTATATCTTCATAACCACCAACATCTAAGACATTAGCCACCACATTAACTCTCTTAAAATTAGAGGCGATTGTCAGTTTCAAGTTCACAAGTGTTCACAAGTGTATAACTGAACAGAAGTAGCAGCAGAGAGGGTGAACCCTACAAATTAGTTTTCGAACAAATATATTTAAACATGAAAATCATACTAAATAAGGTAAAAAATATAGGGTCAATAACGTTAAACCAGAATCTGTAACCGAATTGAGATTCTCTCTACGGGGGGTATTTATGCTGTTACTTTTCGTGACACCTGTGTTTGTAAATGCTATGTGTGTTCGTTTATGTGCTCGTGCGTGTCATTTTTGTTAGTCCACCCTCTCTGCTGCTGTGAATTTTTATCCAAATATTGTATCAAGTCCGTTACGATATCTCGACCTGGGATCATGCAAATTTATTGTTATAAAACCAAACGGTGTAGCTTGCGCGTGTGCAAAGAAATTTTTAAATTTATTCATGTCCATGTCCCCTGAACACCAAGTATAATAAATATTTTGCAGCGTATGATTATCGACTCCATTAAACACAACTAAAATATTACAGTTATCCCTGATCACTTTTGGAATTTGTGTATAACGCTGGGTAACATAAATCACGTCTGTATTTTTATGTCTACCTCGAGAAAATATCCGAGCTGGATTTGATTGTTTATCCAGCATGATATCGTCGTATACTACAAAATTATTAATACGTCCAACCAGGTCATCTACAGATGGCGTTTCATCAATATCAGTGATAAAATCAATAACACTGACTTCATCACTGTCACTGTCTTCATATAACGATTTTGCATTTTCATTAAAATCTTTAAGCACTTCATAACATCGCTGATCATCCACGGATGGAGCTACTAAATATAATTTATCACACTTGAGCCATCTCATTATCAAATTAAGCAATAATTGTGTTTTGCCTGATCCAGATGGACCTATTATTATCATTCTGATAGAATTCGGTAGCGCTGGGTGATGCTTGACTGGTTCTTGTTTTCGTGTCGCTGAAAAGTCAATTATATCCATATGATAAATGATATGAATCTATATTGTGTTCGATGCAGGGCAACCACCCCCACCGTTGGATTAACAACAGTAATAACAAAAAAATAAAAAGCGTGCACTTACAGGTAAGTGTGAAAAATGTGGTACAAAAAAATACAAATTTATTTCAAACACAGCGACGGGAGGTGATGTCGCCGCTTCGTTGGGAAAATTACCAGGGATTCCGTGGGCGAAATATCCCGGGGAAAAACATCTACCCGGATACAATTATTGTGGTCCTGGAACTCGACTTGATATTCGACTTGATGGCCAAGATCAACCGCGACCAGGAGAGTATCCAATAAACAAGATTGATCAAGCGTGTCATGTTCATGATGTTGCGTATCGAAGTAAGGATTTACAACAACGGCATCTCGCAGATGTGAAACTGATTCATGCGTTAAATTCTTTACCTGATAAATCTCCCAGAGAAAAACTCGCTAGTTTTTTAGTAAAAGCTGCTATGAAAGGTAAAATAATGCTAAGGACTGGGTAATTAATTATATAACTATCATAATGTAATCCATTTATTATAGCCCAAGAGGATATTGGAAGGGCAGAGCAACGATTAGTAAACTCGCTACAGCAGCAAAAGCCTCACGTGCTGTTGCTGCAGCGTGGTTAGCACGACAGGCAATATGGCAAATCTATCTACGTCTACCTAAAAAAATTCAATAATAGTATTTTGATGTCAGCGTTCCCAATGAAGTTCATCAAGCAGATATTTTGTTTTTACCACATGATACCATTAAAACACGTGGACGTCAATCACGCACATACAAATACGCGTTAACTGTCGTTGATGTTGCAAGTAGATATAAAGAAGGGGAACAATTATCAACAAAAACAGCATCTGAAGTTGGATCTGCATTTGAACGAATTTATCAACGAGGACCTTTGCGATGGCCACAGTTGCTACAAGTTGATCCTGGCAAGGAATTTCTTGGTACAGTATCATCGCTGATGAAAAAACATAATGTCAAAATCAGACAAGGATACATCGCAATTCATCGTGATCAGGCAATAGTTGAACGATTTAATCGAACACTCGCTGAGCGGTTATTTGGATACCAGTATGCGAAGGAAATAATTCAGAGCGACATGAGATCTCGAGCAGCAGAGAGGGTGGACCCTACAACTTTGTAGAGACCTTATTTTTGAAATTTAAGGGTTCCTACGAAGGCTGAAAAAAAAGTTTTTGCTTTAACAGTAAAAACTTCTCTAATTGACCAGATTTTTTCTGATTTTTTCACAATCGGGTCACTACGCGTATGTCGTCCACCCTCTCTGCTGCTATAAATTAAACAGCCATTATAGATATTATCAATAATGAGTATTGGAGAACCACACTCAGCTAAATTAACTCGAGAGCGACTAGAGGCAATTAAAAAATATCTACCTGTTCGTGATTCTGTTAAGCAACAACTACAATCGCGTCAGGAGTCTCAGATGGAATTTACAGAAGGTACAGAAAAATTATTTAAACCGATTGTCGAACCAACGAAGAAAATTGTTACAGCAACTGAGGCAACACAACGAGCTCTTGCAACATTGCCTGCTGATATTGCTGGTCGTATTCAAGCTGCTCAACCACCACCACAAGCACCACAAGCAGCTCAACCACCACCACAACCACAACCACCAAGAACCAGAATTAAGATAATAGATAAAATTACGCCTGAAGGTATTGCTGCTATCAGGGACCCAACCAAATTATTTGATATTGCCGCGTTTGGATATTATGAAAGAAAAAAATATGTAAAACCAAAATATGTTAAATCATTAAGCTCTACCAATTGGATCAGGGATGTATATCGCGTCGCTACTGGTATTCCAGAAATCAGATCTAATGAAGATATTGAAAGTTTTAACAGTTTTGATGAGGTTGTACATAGATATATAAAAGATACTAAACAAGGCAAACGATTATCACAACCACCACAATTTGAATTATCACAACCACCACAATTTGAATTATCACCAGTATCATCACCACATCTTAAGTTTCCATCACCAGAGCAACCAATACCACGACTGCAACCACTACTACAACAACACAAGATACTACAACGATAACAGGAGATACAACGACAACGAGAACAACGAGAACAACAACAACAACAACGACAAAAAACACCAAAACCATTTGAGCAATCACAAAGTGATTATCCACAACAATCTGAACCACCATCACCACAACGAGCACAACAACTACAACAAGTGCTACAACAACGAGAACAAGAACGACGAGAAACAATGAGACGATTGAGATCATCACGACAAACTGAGGAAGAATTTCAAGACGCTCCAGGTGCAACTGGAAGTGGTCTAGGAAGTGGTCTTATTACCTGTCCCAATAATGTTCTTGCTGATGTTGATCGACTAGAAATCTTCATTGGAGGAAAACGAGCTGGTAATAATTCATCAGAAATCATTAATGAAGCAGCTGATATTTGTAAACGATTATTTACAGGCGGTATCATGGATATTAATGTATATCGGTCTCTCATTAATGAAATCGCCGATGATTATCATAGTGACTAAGTATGTAATTAGTTATAAAGTCACTTAATAATAATGATCATACACAATACTCGTGGACCTACCATGGTCAGGGTAATAAACTCACGATTACCAGTATACAAAACGACCTACGGAGATGGACTAGGTGATGTTGTTTAGGGTCTGTTTAGAAGAATAGCCCCAAAAGCAATACCGATTGCAAAGCAACTGGGCATGAAAGCTATTGATGTTGTTCGTGAAAAAGGTATAAGCGCTGTTGGTAATATTGCTAGCAAAGCATTCTCAGCAATCAAAGATAGACTATCAAGATTAATACGCAGACCACAACCGGTCCGACCTCAACCTGTGAAATTGGCTAGCACTGAAGTGATGCCCGCAAGTGTAAGTAAAATAATAAATCAAGCCGCTAATCAAAAACTAGCGGAGTTGGCTGATGTCCCAATGTCGGAAAAGGAAAAAAAATATAACCGCTAGTCTGATAGCAGGAAGTGGTCTTCGTGTTAGACGAAGACGATAATAATAAAGATGTTTAAGCGCATATCTGACCCCGCGTTTGACATGGACGCACCAGTACTCAAAGATGAGTCTGTGCGCGATTATCAGTATTATTCTTACGATGCTCGAATTCCAGATCAGCATGGACGAATTGAACTACAGGTTCAGGATACAAGTAGATATTTCTTACCCGCTGAAGCATTTATTGAAGTAGAAGGTGAAATTTTAAATAACGTTGCTCCTGCAGCACCAGTAGCATATGCCGCTGATATTAGTGTTGGTTTTGTTAATAACGGTATTATGGCGTTATTTGATAGCGCTACGTACATGATTGACGGAAAAGATATTGAATCAATTCAGAAAGAAGTCGACGTTGCCACGACAATACTAGGCCTTGCAAGATACAGCGACGATTACTCAAGATCAGCTGGTCCATCAATGATGTTTGCAAAGGATACAACTGATTCTCCAGAGTACAAACAATATGATATAGGACGACCAAGAAATCATGCTAGAAACGCCGATGCGGATGTACAAAGTATGATTATTAATGTAGATGAAGAAGTTAACTTAGGATTTAGATCACGTCGAGCAATGTTGCGTGGTGGAAGAAGAGTATTTTCATGTGCAATTCCACTGTCACATATCTTTGGATTCTGTAGAAATGTTAGAAAAGTCATTTTCGGAGCCAAACACACAGTTGTACTAGTACGAAAAGGCACAGACGATGATGCAATCTGGCGACTCCCCGGTACTGATCCTGGTATAGTAGCACTAACAAAACTTTCTCTGTGGATGCCAGTGATGACTCCGTCAATATCTGAAGAAGACCGGTTGTTATCTTTTATGAGTCAAGGCGGTAAATCAACGTTGTCATGGTTGACTATGACCACAGATGCTATCCAGAGTAATATTAATGGTTTATTTACATGGCAGATAGCTTCTCAACAAGGTGTTTCTGCACCAAGACATATATTTATTGCGTTTCAAAATACTGCACGAATAAACGAACAAAATCTTAGTATTATGATATTTGACAATCTTGGAGTTTCTGAGGTTTCATTAAGGATAAATGGACATCAAGAACCATCCGAGGATATTTTGTTAAATTTCGACCCAAATCATGTAGCACGTGCATATCATCGATTAATGACATTCATGGGACGTGATCAAAACATTGATACTGGTTTACAAATATCGCAGCTAGATTTTACAACGCTGTATCCGATTTATTACTTTTCACTAGAACATTTAGATTTAACCAGACAATCTGTTGTAGATATTCATTTTCGAGCTCGTGTGAATCGAGATGCTGTAAATATCCCTAATTACAGAGCAATTGCTGTTATACTCAGCGATAAATCGATGTTACTCGAAGGTGTTGGTGGACGAATGAGAGTTATTGATGCTCCAGTAGAAAATATGTAAATAAACATGTAATTAGATCGTTCATAATATTAATAATGTCATATCATCACGTTAGTGTGAGTCTGACTCCTGGTCAGATTAAAAAGCTGCAATCAGCATCAAAAAAATAACTGTGGAATAAAAATATCGCTAAAGCGAGAACAAATGACCGGTGCAAATAAACTATCGTTGACCGAGCGTCAGTTCAAAAACTTCAATGAAGCTAAAAATCAAATAAAGGCGTTAAACTTAATCTTTCTGCGGGCGCCATCAAAGACGTTGCTAAATCGGGTGGTATATTTCCACTTCTCGCAGCTATACCAGCATTAATAGCAGCTGCAGCCCCAGCTGTTGCAAAAGCAGCTGCATTAGGTGCTGTTGGAACAGCTGCTGGAATGGCGTTAAAGAAAGCAACCGGTCAAGGAATCAAAAAAAAGGGAAAAGGTCTAAGACTACCAGGAACCCCGCCTTCGTGGTACGGAAAGGGTCTAAGATTACCAGGAACCCCGCCTTCGTGGTACGGAAAGGGTCTAAGACTTCCCGGGACAGTTTACTAATATCACCCATGTCCAATTTTGATTTACTTAATGCTGCTAAGCAATTAAAAATAAAACATTTCAGAGGTGTTTTTATGCGCGATCAATTACCAAAAAAACCAAACAATATTGAAACCGGTATCATTAATCTCGATAAAAACTCTGGCCCATGCACGCATTGGGTCGGATATGCAATTGATCCACGTGGAATTATTTATTTCGATTCGTATGGATTAGCATCACCAAAAGAATTTTTAAAGTACGTTACCGGTGATATTCCAATCTGGTATTCAACGCTACCAACACAAAAAATAACTGATCCTCCAATATGCGGTCGTGAAACCCTCGCTGTGCTTGATGCTGTATCAAAATCAACAGCACCACTTCATAAAGTCGTGCACGCGTTCACTACACTACGTCATAACACTTAAACAGATATCAGTAAATATAATGGTAGATATTTATGGAAGATCTACTCGCAAAGATAAGAAGAAGGACGATTTATCTAAATATGCAACTCTTGATCAGCTCAGAAATGAAATCGATGATTTATTAAATATCACAAGTGTGGATCAAAATGAAATCATCGTTTTTCAGGACAAACAAGGACGATTAAAAACGAGTAACATACAACTACTAGATATACTTATACGAATTCCCAACGCGGTTGTTAATAGTATCGTTACATTTACTGATCAAGGTAAAATACAGGATTCGGGTAAATCGGTTAACGACTATGTTAAGAAAACTGGTGATGTATTTATCGGTGACATTATTATGTCAAGAAGAAAAATTACACATCTTGGAGATCCAATCGCAGATACAGACGCAGCAACAAAAAAATACGTCGATGATCAAGAATCCAAATACGTGTCAGTGCGCGGTGGTATAATGCGTGCATTTCTCGACATGAATAATAATGGTATTAATAATCTCTAAACACCAGAAACAGATTTTGACGCAGCAACAAAAAAATACGTCGATGATCAAGAATCCAAGTACGTGTCAGTGCGCGGTGGTATAATGCGTGCATTTCTCAATATGAACAACAACGGTATTAATAATCTCAGAACACCAGAAACAGATTTCGACGCCGCAACTAAAAAATACGTCGATGATAAGGAAATTCCAATAATGACTTCGTTAACGACAATCAATGATGGAATTGCTACATTTAGAACTGATTATATTAATCACGTACAAACATTTCTAAATTTTCGTAGAAATGTAAACAGATCTATTAATGACTTTTTGGGAAGTCCACCAGTCGTTGACATAAAACTTACCGACATTAACATGAAAATCAACGATATTGTTAGTGGAATTCCTAATATCATTGAAAAAACGAATCTTATTAAAATTCCTCACAAGCAGATCTTCAGCGTAGTATACACAGTAGCATCAGGATTAGGAGTATGGACACTGCAAGATAATAATCTCAAACACACCGCAGATGTCACTGGTGTATACAGACTGTCCGTATTTAGTAATGCAAACTTCAGTATGTTTACTACATTTCCATGGCGTTATTCAAACGATACTTTTTCTGGAGTTGTATCCGTCATAATAAATAAAGATGCGGAAGAAACATTTCCGCTGGTAGCATCTGATACAAATTTAACCAGAGCGTTATACTGGTGGTGTTTGGAATTTGTGTGTGAAACTCCTCAATTAGTTATCTAGATAAGTATAATGAATCAAGAGTCATTTATCGATGTTCAACGTCACAGATACGCTCAAGTATGTGAGTGTCAAACCAAACTAAAAAATATCATCGACGATTACATGATAAAGGTAAAAAAATATCGGCGACGTATGGTTGTTATTGATATAATGGTATACTCGGTTTCTGCTGTTATTGCTGGAACTGGATTATTACTATCAACAATAACGATGACAGCGCTTGCAGTTGTAACAATTATAGTTTCAACGGCAACAACATGCGCAGGTATTTTCAGTATTATCGCTAAGAAAATATCTACGTGTACAAATGATAAACTAAACGAGTATATAATGAAATTGCACACAGCAACAACCGTCTACACTAAATTATGTTCGTATCTTTCCTTGTATCTCAGTGATGGTAAAATATCTGATGAGGAGTTCGTAACGATAATGAAAACCTACGATGAAGCATTCATAATCGCTAGTGACAATAACGGAAAGATGGAGAATTAAATAATAACGATAACAATAATGTCATCGTTAGAATTACTTCAGCAGATCGTAGCTAATACAGCACCGTCAAAAACTACTATGATATCATTAAGTTCAACCAATCCTGAATTTAGCGTTAACTTTCCAACCGCAATTCCAGCAAAGGAAATAGCGCTAGCACAATTACGAGTTTATCATAGTTGGCCAAATATCAGGTCAAAACCGTTTGGTGGACAACCAGTAAATAATTCACTGGTATTTGCGAATAAGAATAAACCAGATGGAACACCTGATTGGCAAGTTGTTGGAATTTCAACGGGTAGTTATCAAATAGACGAGATTAATGATGAGTTCCAACGCAGAATTAAATCTATCACAGGGAAAGAATCTAAAATAGCGATTACTGCTTACGAACCAACACTATCAGCGGTGATTGAAATAAATTCTCCTGATTACCTCGTAGATATTTATCAAAGTTCGATTAGATCAGTGTTAGGATGGCCTGAAGTCGCACCTGTTTATAATGGAGTTTCAGAACCAACTAAAAATGAGTTTAAAACGAGTGAAGAAAAATTCATTAAAGATCCAGAATATCGAGGAAAAATCCATGGAGATATATAAGATTTAAATTTGATTCAAGCGACGATAGATATTACTTTACCGATTTTGACGGTAAAAGAATCCCCAAGATGATGACTATATCAGTATTTACTTCTATCAGAACGCCAGAGATACGGGGTATTGTTAATGAAAAACTTATTAAAGAATTTTTAGATATTCTTAAACCCGAATACGATAAAACGTTTAATGATTTAAGAAGTTTACTTATTTCATTATCACAACATTACAACGATAACGTAAAGTAGCAAATAATCGAGTCAATAAAACACTTAAATGGTATCTTATTCGATTTATACATCGCCAATCGAAGTATTATAAACGCTGTGACAGTAGTCAATGGAGGTCCTTTCACAAATCCAGCATTGAAGCAATTATTTCTTGATCATTATAAAATAACAGAAAAAGATTTACAAACATTTGTTATACCAGATTTAAATATCGCTGAAATGAAGAAATCATTAAATGATCTTATTGAAGAATATTATCCGGGAGTAATTGAATCGTGGAGACAAATAGCCCCACCACCGGTTATACTAAAACACAATAACAACCCTTTTGGTGCCGGACGTCATATATCGCCGGGCATTGTAAACATAACATCAGTTATTGCAGTCAATCTAGTATGTGATGTTATTGAAGGTAGCTATCAGATAGATCTTTCTAAGTCTAGCCAGGCTCAGCAAGGGTACATGTTATTCAGTTTCAGCCCATCGGTCCCTCCCGGTTGGTTAATTATATCAGAGCCAATTAACCCCGTGTACCTGCGAGTTCATAATCCGTTATTATCAAGGATACACTTTAAACTTACAGACCAAAGCAATCGCATTCTGGACACAAGAAATGAAGAACTAAATATAAACCTGTATGTGAAATCATAATGCGTTATCATAATGCGTTTTTATCATAACAAAAAAAAAAATATCCGGATGTATATTGCTTGTCTATAATACTGTATTCTTTGTTTACATAAAATCCGCGCACAGTGCGCAATCGAAATCTATTATCTAAAAGGCTGTGGCTGCATATTGATTATTCCATAACGGCTGTGTATATACCGCGTAAAGTTATTTTAAGAACATCCGCTATAACTAAATCAATATCCTTGGTTACAGCTTACGCATAGACTCAATGTTATACAGAATTATATATATTTTTGGAAACTAGAAATATAAAATCCCATTTTACACAGAAAACTGTGGTTTTTGTTAAGAACATTGTAGTTTTTAGGAAATAGGCTATTGGTAAACACATACTAACTTTTTCAATATGTATTTATAACAAGGTCCGATAGCTCAGTTGATAGCGCGTAGAAACTCTCATCCGGAGGGTCATGGTTCGAAACCCGAGAAGGACATATGTCTGCGGAGGCGATTTTAGGCCAAGATTTATAATTTATTGGGGGCTCCAGCCACCCTCGTCTTCAGAGTACACCAATCCACTACGTCAACACGTGGTGGATTCACTTTTGCGAATCACCCATTGGTTGATCGTTATGGGTTGGTGTGCTGGCGTGAAGACGGCATTTCATCATCATCATCATCATCATATCATCATCATATCATCTCATCAAAAATATACAGCAGGGGGTGATATGAGGTCGTGACCTTGTGACTTCACTAAAGGGGTACCCCACACAAGGGCCATTCCAAAAGACACAATCGCAAGCTAAAAATAAACCTAGGTTCCAGGTCACAAAGACCAATCAGCCTTGAGTTTCTAGAGTTTCGGTTACGGATATCTAGGAATTCTTGTAAGGCAATAAACAGAATCTGATTGGTCACTAAAATAAGACCTACACGTGTATAAACAACCCTCTGAGTTCCTAGAGTTTCGGTTACGGATATTTAGGAATTCTTTCGGGGGTAAACAAATAACACGTACAGACAACCCTCTGATCCTCTAAAGTTTCGGTTACGGATATTTAGGGGTCTCTTGGGGGTAAATGTCTAAACAAAGATTCGGAACCTCATTAGGTTTATCTGATACAACTATGGAATGGTAGACCGAATATCACCCCGCGTTGTATATTTTTGTTTATTTTTATATTAAATAAACACTTATTATATAATGAATTTTGAAAATATCAATGTCATTGTTTCTGCGATTCAAAAAATTACAACATAACGGTATCAATGTATCTGACAATCTTAATGCTGAAAAGATTTTATGTGATTTTGACTCATTACAACAACGAAAGAACGAGAACAGATTCACGCTATCCGCTGATTACACGTTTATGAAAATTATCCAGCAAGGAATGTTAAAATCACTGGCAACTGTCACTGATAATCAGGTAAAATTGTTTGTGCCTCTCTCAAACGCTATTGACAAAATCAAGCTAGAATTATCTCATGAATACGAACAGAGAAAGATTATGAACTTTCGTATAAGACAGTTAAGAGAGCATTGTGAAAATACGAGTGAAAATACGAGTGAAAATGACAGCGATAATGATGGACCATTGACTGTGATAATAGCTAAACAAAATCCTTGGGAAAACTAACATTTTGCTTAGTATAATGCAACCTACACATATTGACAAGTATATTGTATCCCAACTGTTATATTTCAGTAGGTATCATAGACATATTGCCCGTTGTGCAAAGTTTTTCGTTGAATTTGCTAGTTTTCGTTGGGTCAAAACCCCAAGAAAGTTAACGGGAATCAACATTAGGTTTTAAATTATCGATCAAAAACCGGTTTTTTCCACTTATTTTGTTTGTATTATATGCATTTTTATGATAAAAAATCGTAAAAAACCAGTTTTTCATCGATAAATTTAAAACCTAATGTTAATTCCCGTTAACTTTCCTGGGGTTTTCACCCTCAGAATTTGTCAAAATCTGACTGATTTTCACTGATTTTTGGTCATTTTTCATGCAAAAAACGAGATTTTCGAACAAAAAACGCGGTTTTCAGAACAAAATCAACGAAATAAAAAAAACCCATTAAATATTTATAAAAATTATTTTTATTTGCAGTACTTGAGATCCAAATTCACTGGTATGAACAATCAGGATAGCTTTTGACATTAACTCGTATAAACGGATAACTACGATCATTATGCTTGACGGAGCGCTGGATCATTTGGTAACATTAAAAATACGGTAGACTAAACGTATTGAAACCTAATTTTTTGTGCAAATCTTTTGGAAAAAGTAGATCTTGTAACCCCGTCTGCCACGTATTGTACCGATTGTGGTATTATGTTAAAGTATTTGGCAGCAGAATTAATTGACTTGAACACAATTTCTTCACCAGCTGCATTTACAGATTTAATTAATTGACTTGAACACAATTTCTTCACCATCTGCATTTACAGATTTAACAGGTCTTGCAAATCGTGCACCGCCAGTGTTTCCAAACTTACAGTTTTCACTTTGCGTGATGATTCGTAGATTTCCAAGTGAATTATCAAGTTTATCGCCGTTAATGTGATCCACCACATACCCATCTTTGATCAGTCCAAAATAACACTCATAGGTAAATCTATGTGATAAATAATTTTTCTTGCCATTAGTACTAAATCTAAAATAACCAGTATTGTTAACACTACCGATTGGTTTTTTCAATCTGCAGTTTCTAATCACACCTTCTCGAGATGCTTCATAATTAGTGATGATTGGATGTGACACAAACTCATTTTGTTCCATTTATATATATAATATTTATTTGTCTAAATCATTGTTTTTTGAAAACCTAGCCAAATAATCTTCTTCGGTTTTTATAGGAGAGTTAGCGTTATATTTTTTATCGTACTATCGTTTCAACTCTCTGTATTTTTTACCACCGCATTGCGCACACAGGTGAGTCTTTCCTCGCACTCCAGCACTACACACAATACACGGTTTTGGTCCTAGACTCCAATTTCTGACGCATTGCATATGATAACTACAGTATTCATTCACACATGTTCTGTTACACGGAGACGTATAACCGATTTTTAACCAGTTGCAGTGATTTGGTTGAATCATATACAAAAGATTAATGTTCAATTAAATATATATTTGCCTTAATTAAAATATGGAAGAATTATCCGTGATTGAACCCTACTCAACCAGATTCGATCTTGACAGACTACCCGAGTATAAATTTAGTATTTCGATGCAAGATATAGCTTTAACGAATGCGGATATAACTAAACGTATCCGTGAGGCTAAGAAGGAATTTCGTGACGATGGTGCAGTTCATGCATGGTCAACTTTCAGGATAGGACATATCGTTAATATGATGAACGACAAACGAGGAAAAGTAATTATTAATCACAAAAAAAAAAAAAAATATTTCATTTTAATAAAGTTTATTGTAGAGACAGATGACGATATCTGGATTATTCGTGATAAGCGTGATCCAGTCCGTGTGCAGTCCGGGGGTAATATTGTTCTCTTAAATAACAGATCCAAACCTGGAATACTTACTGGTGTTGATAAGCCTTACTATATACAAAGTTATCCAGCGACTGCAGTTGTCTATGGAATATATTCGCTGAATGATAAACCTAATATTGCGGATCTCAAGCCGATGAAAATATCAAGAATAAACTGTGTAGCTGAACGAGTTACAGAACATTTTACAAATGCGATACGTGGTAATGGCTTAACAGATTTAAGACGTAAAAAAATAAATGCATGGGCAGAGTCGGTTAAAGACACCGGAGCGTCTATCAGCGACGTTGCTGAGCTAGAGAAGAAATTGAGATTTCCAATAGCAGTGAAAACGTTAACCGGAGAGATTTTGTACAAACCGAAATATACAAAAAATGGAGCTCCGATAGATATTATTGATCATAACGCGCACCAATGGACTGCTGCAGTAACAATATTTCCACGAGATAGAACGGTTAAATTTTATGACGGTGATATCTTTTATTTTATCAAGAATATTAGTAAAACCGATCCTGTTTCTGTTTGGTTATTTCAGAGTTCGGAATATAATCATTATGATCAATTTGTACGACCTAATGGTGATATTTATCGTACAGAATCTCTCCATGAGGAAATGGAACATCTTGCGCAACGCCTTTGGCGTGAATATACCTCTGATGATGTCATAGTTAGACAATTATTGAATAATTGTTTTACTGTTCCGTCAGTCGCTGCTCATTTCGCTCAGGAGAAAAATTCATGGAAAACGACACGATCGGAATTTCTTGAAGATGTCAAGAAAAGCTGTATAGAATATGGGCACGGTGGATTATGGAACACCAAATACGATTATAGTGATGTTATCTCGGTTGATATGGTAGCATGTTATCCTGGGAGTTTTCTTGGATATGGAGCATGTTCTAAATATTTTAAGAGATTCGGACAGCCTACACATGACATGACCAGGGTTGCAATAAACGGACCCTTACCAGATTTTGACTTAACAGGATTTGCTCACGTAGAATCATTCGAGTTTAGAGAAGATCTCCATGCGATCACTTATATTTGGTTCGGAAGACATTTTTCAGAGCGATGTTGGGTTCCGATAGTACTATTGCGATATATGCTTGATGCTGGATTTTTAATATCGTTGAGAGTAACTGAAGCGATTATATCGTATAGTTCACAGAAACAAGTTTGGTTACCAGAACCGGACAGATTTAATATCGATGATACCAGGAAAGAATTCCCTGATATTGATGAAGATCAAATCATTAAAATAAATAAATGCAGGAACGAGCATGATGAAAAATTTGCAAAAGATCTTGGTAGAAAGATAATCGGTAAGTTTACACAAGGAGGGTCACATGATCATAAACGAGCGTGTACAAGATTGATTATGGACGATGCTGAACTAGATTTTATAATCGCTGATACAACGGAGAAAAATATATTTATAAACAGATGTAATGCTTATTTATCAGATGGAACAAAACTAGGTACCATTGTGAGCTATCTTGATGGCGAGTCACCGCAGTTTACTCATTTAAGATCTTCGATGTTAGCGTACGTTTCGATAAATCTATTATCGATGATAAATAAATTTCCTCGTTACGCTGTCAGAGTTGCTACGGATTCATTTTATGAACCCAAAAAATATAAAGATTTATTAAAACTCGGTAATGGTGAATGGGGAACATGGAGAATAAAACAAGAAAATATATTTAGTTATTCTGAATCTGCCGATGTTGAAATTGCGGAGACATATTACAAAAATAATAATCAAATATCAAAGTCATCTGCACCATCTGTGTATGATCCTGTATCTAGACATAAAACCGTTTATATTAATGAGTGTGGAGGTTCAGGTAAAACAACTCGTGCGATTAGCTTGTTTATGAATAATAACTCAGATATAATTGTTTTGACACCTACACATAAACTTTCTAGAGAAATAAAGCAACGAGGAGTAAAATCATGTACATATCACAGTTTCTTTAGATGGTGCGGAGATACATGGACTCCATCGCGGATGGGTGAAAAATATATACCTAAAATTATTATATGGGACGAGATATGCACGGTGTCGTTAGAAACACTAAAAGCATTTCTTGAATGGTTATTGACAAAGAATACTGCTGTGATTATGTGTGGCGATAATGGTCAACCACCACCCTTTGTTGGACAGTCTCC
The DNA here is from genome assembly GCA_016617855.1 of Megalonaias nervosa. Taxonomy (NCBI): domain Eukaryota; kingdom Metazoa; phylum Mollusca; class Bivalvia; order Unionida; family Unionidae; genus Megalonaias; species Megalonaias nervosa. The sequence goes on along the minus strand of JAECUM010081744.1, from coordinate 5,907 downwards.
ACATGAATGGCTAAAGAATAATGTAGATTATTATGAAGAAATACATGATGACCATAGAGTTATTGATGAACCACTAAAAGAGCTTAAAAGATTAATCAGACTGCAGCCAGATCAAATACAATGCGAGATACTGCGTAAAGTAATTGCAGAAACTTCTATGAATGAATTTTGGACTTTATGGAGACCTGCTGATTTGATAGTCGCCAGTAGAAAAATAGTTCGTGATGAACTACAAAAGAAATTATTTACGTTACATAAAAAAAGTTTCCGGATCTACATGTACCTTTGTGTTATCGCCCAGCAGATACTCGACGACAAAATATTGAAGTTGAAATACCAGGTGGAGACGCTGAAAATGTCCGAGTACAAAATCTTGTCTTGAATGATATCGTGTTGGTTGCTGTTGATGTTGTTGAGAACGCGTTGAACATGGATAAATCGCCATGGACGTTAGGATACGCTATAACAATTCATTCGTCGCAGGGATTAACTATAACTGATACTAGAATCTGGATTGTAGATGATCGTATTGAATGGTCGAATTTAGTCTATCTCGCTGTATCTCGAGTCAGGAGAATATCGCAACTGCGTAGGGTTATTGTAGATTACGTAATAACTGAAGAAATCAATGTCGATATCAATAAAAAATTAGTCAGCTATAAACAGTGTGACAAAAAAAAAAATAAACGTGACTTTGATCTTGATGCTGAATTTATTATAACATTAAGACAACAACAGAACAATCATTGCGCAAGTTGCAACTGTAATATGTCATGGCAGTGTTTTAATCCAAGACAATTTACCGTAGACAGAATTAATAGTGATCTCGGTCATACACGTGATAATGTGATGTTGACCTGTCTTGAGTGTAATCGACGTCGAGGTTCTGGATGTTTACAAAATTGAGCTTGGTGGTAATTGCGTATCCTCAGGAATTACTTGCAATTGTTCACGTACAAATCCACGTTGAGGGGCTGTAGAATCTAGTCTGTATATTGGAGATCTACCAGTGGATCTTACCACGCCAGAAATTTTATGTGTAGTCACGCTCCAGATAGGATCGGTTGCTCTTTTTTTACCACCTTCAAGTTCGCCAGGTTCATATAAATATCTTACAGTTACATTACCTAATACTGGTTGAGAGAAAGATTCACGGCGTTGTATTGGTATATATTTTTTTTGATCGCATTAGAAGGTTTCATGGAAGTTGCACGAGTAATTTCATTATTCAACGCAGTTATCACACTCGGTAATCTTGCAACCCATTCACGAGATCTATCCTTGAGGTCAGTAGATATTTCCTTTGCGTATTGGTATCCAAATAACCGCTCAGCAAGTGTTCTATTAAATTGTTCAACGATTGCCTGATCACGATGAATTTCAGTATGTCCTCGTCTGATTTTAACGTTATGTTTCTTCATCAACGATGATACTGCTCCAAGAAATTCTTTACCAGGATCAACTTGTAATAACCGTGGCCATCGTAGACCACCACGCTGATAAATGCGCTCAAACGCAGATGCAACTTCAGATGCTGTCTTTGTTGATAATGGCTCCGCTTCTTTGTATCTACTCGCAACATCAACGACAGTTAACGCGTATCTATACGTGTATTGACGTCTACGTGTTTTAATGTTATCGTGTGGTAAAAATAAAATATCTGCTTGATGAACTTCATTAGGAACGCTAACATAAACATGCGCGTACTGAATTCTTTTAGGTGGACTCAGGAAGATTTGCCATATTGCCTGTCGTGCTAACCATGATGCAGCAACATCACGTGAAACTTTTGCTGCTTCGGCGAGTTTACTAATCGCTGCTTTACCTCTCCAAAATCCTCTCGGGGAATAATAAACAGATTCCATTATGATAATTATACAATTAATTACCAGCTCCTAGCACTAGTTTACCTTTCATAGCAGTTTTTACTAGAAAGCTAGCGAGAGATTCTCTGAGAGATTTATTAGGTATAGAATTTAACGCGTGAATCAATTTCACATCTGCGAGATGTCGTTGTTGCAAATCCTTACTTTATACGCGACATCATGAACGTGACACGCTTGGTCAATCTTATTTACTGGATACTCTCCTGGTTTTGGTTGATCTCGTTCGTCAAGTTGGATATCAAGTCGAGTTCCTGGACCACAATAATTATATCCGGGTAACTGTTTCTCACCGGGGTATTTAGCCCATGGAGTTCCTGGTAATTTTCCTAACGAAGCAGCGATATCCCCACCTGTTTTTGATGAAATAAATTTATATTTCTTGGTGCCACATTTCACACACTTACCTGTAAGTGCTCGTCTTTTATTTTTTTGTTGTTATTGTCGTTAATTCAGTAGTAGGTGTAGATGCTCTGCATCGAACACAATATAGACTCATATTATTAATTATATGGATATAATTGACTTTTCAGCGACACGAAAACAAGAACCAGTAAAGCACCATCCAGCACTTCTGAATTCTATCAGAATGATTATAATAGGCCCATCTGGAAGTGGGAAGACGCAATTATTGCTCAATCTAATAATGAGATGGCTGAAGTGGGATAAATTATATTTGATAGCGCCATCTGTAGATGATCAGCGATGTTACGAAGTACTTAAAGATTTTAATGAAAACGCAAATTGTTGCATGAAGACAGTGAAGTCATAGATTTTATTACTGATATTGATGAAGCGCCATCCGTAGATGATCTGGATGGATTCATTAATAATTTAGTAGTGCATGATCATGTTATGCTGGACAAACAATCAAATCCAGCTAGAATATTTTCTTGATGTAGACATAAAAACACGGATGTGATTTATGTTACACAGCGTTATACACAAATTCCAAAAGTGATCAGGGATAACTGTAACGTTTTAGTTGTGTTCAACGGAGTTGATAATCATACACTGCAAAATATTTATTATACTTGGTGTTCTGGGGACATGGACATGAACAAATTTAAAATTTTCTTTTCAAAAGCACAAGCTGCTCCCTTTGGTTTTGTAACAATAAATTTACATGATCCGAGGTCAAGATATCGTAACGGACTTGATACAATTTTTGGATAAAAACCATAGCAGCAGAGAGGGTGGACGACATACGCGTAGTGACCAGATTGTGAAAAAATCAGAAAAAATCTGGTCAATTAGAGAAGTTTTTACTGTTAAAGCAAAAACTTTTTTTTCAGCCTTCGTAGGAACCCTTAAATTTCAAAAATAAGGTCTCTACAAAGTTGTAGAGTCCACCCTCTCTGCTGCTTCTCGTGAATGGGTTGCAAGATTACCAAGTGTGATAGCTGCGTTAAATAATGAAATTACTCGTGCAGCTTCTATGAAACCTATTAATGCAATTACAAAGAAACATATACCCCGTAGCGATGGCTACGGACAACGAAGTGACTTTTCAAAACAGCCAGTGTTAGATAATGTGACTGTAAGGTATTTATATGAACCTGGTGAACTTGAAGGGGGTAAAAAAGGAGCAACTGATCCTATCTGGAGTGTGACTACACATAAAATTTCTAGCGTGGTTAGATCCACTGGTAGACCCGCCATCTACAGACTGGATTCAACTGCTCCTCAGCGTGGATTTGTACGTGAACAATTACAAGTAATTCCTGAAGACACACAATTACCACCACGTTCACTTTTGTAAACTACCACCTCTACGTCGATTGCATTCAAGACATGTCAATATGACATTATCACGTGTATGACCAAGATCACTATTAATTCTGTCTACGGTGAACTGTCTTGGATTATTACTCGAATATTCCCATAGCATATTACAGTTACAACTTACACAATGATTATTCTGTCGTTGGTTTAGTGTCATAATCAATTCAGTATCAATATCAAAGTCGCGAATATTTTTTTTTTGTCACATCGCTCATAACCAAACAGGTTTTTTTTTCTTATTACGCCAACAACAACTTCGTTGTCGTCGCTAGCAGTTTGATTATTATTTTCTGTAAAAGTCATAATAACCCTGTGCAGTTGAGATATTCTTCTGACTCGAGATACTGCGAGATAAACTAAATTTGACCATTCGATTCTACCATCAACAATCCAGATATCTGTATCAGTAATAGTTAGTCCTTGTGACGAATGAATCGTTATAGCATATCCTAATTTCCACGGAGTTTTATCCATGATCAAAGCGCTCTCAACAACATCAACATCAACCAAAACAATATCATTCAATACAAGGTTTTGTTTTTCATTTGTTCCTGGAATTTCAACTTCAGTATTCTGTCGTCGAGTATCCGCTGGGCGATAACACAATGGTACAGGCAGATTTGAAAATTTTTCTTTATGTAACAGAAATAATTTCTCTTGCAGTTCATCACGAACTATTTTTCTACTCGCAACTATTAAATCATTTGGTCTCCATAAATTCCAAAAATCATTCGCAGGAGTTTCTGGAATTATTTAAAGCATTATCTCACATTCTATTCTATCTGGTTGTAGTCTGATTAATCTTTTAAATTCTTTCAGAGGTTCATCAATAGCTTTATGATCATCGGTTATCTCCTCATAATAATCCACAATCGTTTTTAACCACTCGTGCGGAGACTGCCCAACGAAAGGTGGTGGTTGCCCATGATCGCCGCACATAATCAGAGCAGTATTTTTTGTCAGTAACCAATCAAGAAATATTTTTAATGTTTCTAACGATACCGTGTCTACCTTGTCCCAAATAATATATTTACGTATATATTTCTCACCCATTCGCTCAGGTGTCCACGTATCCCCGCACCATCTGAAGAAACCATGATAAGTTTGAGATTTTACTTCTCGTTCATTTATTTCTCTGGCTAGTCTATGTGTAGGTGTCAGAACAATCATATCAACTGAGTTCTTCAAACCCGTAACATCGTTACGGCGAAACAATTCGATGGCACGTGTTGTTTTTCCAGAACCTCCAGGTCCATTGAGATAAACGGTTTTATGTCTGGCCACAGGATCAAACACAGATGGTGCCAATGATTTCAATATTTGATTATGATTGCTGTAATATATTTCCTTGATTTCAACGTCTGCAGATTCTGAATAATCAAGTATATTTTCTTGTTTTATTCTCCATGATCCCCATTCACCATTACCGAGTAGCGGTTTTAGCAAATCTAAATACGCTTGTTTTATATAAAATGAATCCGTGGCAACTTTGACAGCGTAACGAGGAAATCTATTTATCGTCGATAATAAATTTATGGAAACGTAAGCAAGCATAGAAGATCTTAAATGAGTAAATTGCGGTGACTCACCATCAATATAGCTCACGATTGTGCCTAATTTAGACCCGTCTGATAAATAGGCATTACTCCGACTCATAAATGTATTTTTTTCCGTTGTATCAGCAATTATAAGATCGAGTTCAGGATCATCCATAATTAATCTTGTACACATTCGTTTATGATCATATGATCCTCCTTGAGTAAACTTACCGATTATTTTCCTACCAAGGTCTTTTGCAACTTTATTTTCATAATCAATCATATCAGGATTTTCATCACCTGACTCTGTCAAGGAAAATTTCTTTTGTTGTGGTAACCAAACTTGTTTCTGCGGACGATACGATATAATGGCTTCACTTACTTTCAATGACACTAAAATTCCAGTATCAAGCATATATCGTAATAGTACTATTGGAGCCCAATATTTTTCTGAGAAATGTCTCCCAAACCAAACATAAATAATCGGATGCAGATTTTTTGCAAACTCTAATGACTCTATACAAGCAAATCCAGTTAGGTCAAAATTTGGTATGAGTCCGTTTATCGCAACTCTGGTCATCTCGTGTGTGGGATGTCCGAATCTTTTGAAGTATTCAGAACAGTCTCCGTATCCAAGAAAACTCCCAGGATAACACGCTATTATATCAACCGATATAATATCGCTATAATCATATTTGGTA
>JAECUM010081743.1:0-15716 GCA_016617855.1 Megalonaias nervosa | reverse complement strand
TATATATATATATATATATATATATATATATCTGCAGCAGGTAGCATATTAGTGTGCGTCAATTCTCCTTGTTTTGCGGACCGCTTCGGTGACCTCCTAGTAGTTAGAGTGTTCGCCACGGATGCGGGAGGTCGCGGGTTCGAACCCCAGCTGAGTCATACCAAAGACTTTTAAAAATGGTACCATCAGCTGCTTTGCTATGCGCTCAACATTAAGGGATTATTGTTAGGACTGGTCGACCTAGTGTCACGATAATGTGACCTGAGTGGGACATGATCCTACATGTCTGTGTCATGATGCCCCATTGATAGACAACACTATAGACTGTCACAATGCAGACATCGTAGCGATATGACTGGAATTGTTTTAAAGCTACGTTAAACACACACACACACACACACACACCTGCTTTGTGTATCTTTCTCATCATCTGTATGGTTGCGGCCCTCGTTAGTCATTTTACTATAACACTAGTTTTAGCTCTTTTCCTAATAAGTCCTTTTGCTCTAGCATTAGGTCTGGCTGATTTCCTCATAAATCTTTTTGGTAAAGCTATAAGCCTTTCCCAACCCTTCTGTTTAAGTTTTAAAGACGCATTGAAAGTACACACAAACCAACCTTAATATTCAAGTCTTTGGGTACACTATCAAATGAGCAGGAAGAGATGCATGAATCCATATTAATATATAACACCAGATATTTCCTGCATTTTTTGTCCTCCTTTTTAAATGCCTGAGACAATATAACAGTTGCAAAGATAATGAGCTTTGACGGTGAATGTGACGCGTAAAGGCCTCTAACTAGTAAATAACATATTTTCCACCTATTGTACCTCAGTTAGTAAGGCACAGAGCATCCCACCACCTTACATGAAGCATGCCGGAGTAAGAACATAAATGCCATCTGAAACATAGTTAAAAATTGTATCCATTGCTTGGATGTGTTTCATTTTTCAAAATAGATCACAATTTTATATGACAGTGATTTCAATTTACATTGCATTAAAAATGCAATAAAAATCTTTAAGGATTAAACTTTATTCAACTTTACCCCCACCCAATCCCAATCTCATATTGACTCAAGCCACTCCACTACACATATCGTAACTACAACGATCAGTCTATAAATCAGACGGCAATCTGTTGAAACAAGTCGGAGAATGACCGTACTACTATGTAACAAGGCAACCCGAATATTACTAAATAATATTGTCCAAATGCGCCAATCGATAACAATTTGTATGTTTGATTTTATCCACAACATCTGGCGACGTGTTTTACCCAATGTGAATCAACTGAGGGCGATCAAAAATGGATCACATGCAGAAATCAGTGGTATTACGTAAGTCTTAGAGAATATTACTTTATTTACGAAATACCAGTTTTATATTTTAAAATATTTTGAATGAAAGTTTATTTCTTACCAATTACCAATTCAGATAGAGACATATTCTGTTCTGTGTAAACAGCTTCGGAATCTTGGTTTTGTAGTCTCACAGCTCTTCAAACGGTTGAAATCTGATTTGATTTCCAATATGTAATAAAGAGAACTGTTTGCTGTCCATTGTTTTTCATCTTCAAAGTAGCTCTTTACACAGTATTATTATATCGTACTGATGTCATAGGTACATCTGAGTTACAACAAACCAAGGTTGCTCTTTGATTATTGGAAAAAATACTGCGCGTTTTACCCATCGGGGCCTCTACTAGCGCAGACGCAGAAACAGTGATATAGTTAGAACGAATGATGAATGTATAAAGAAGTGTGATTAGCGTGTAGTCAGTCACTCTCATGCCAGTGGTAAAGACAGCTCGCGCCAGTATCTTGCACATGGCGGTTAGAGTTGTAAAATGGAACGTTATGAATTGATGGATTTCTTCTGTAGGTAAGGATATCAAAATGACTTTTCATTTCACAGAAAAGGGATATATATTTAATACACACACACACACACACACACACACACACACACACACACACACACATTATATATATATATATATATATATATATATATATATATATATATATATATATATATATATATATATATATATATATATATATTTTAAGAACTTTTTTTCGTCTGCTACAGTTCTTCAATTCAAACGTTGATTTGAGTATCATCATACCGGGAAGACAATATGAAACAGACACTTAAATGGATGAAATGACACACAATCAGTTCATGAAAATAGATAAATGCTTTCCGAATAATCGAGAAATACAGAATTTTGCAAGAATTTTTTTTCTGGAGTACAGGAGAAACGATTCCACCGGATATGCCAAAATTGAAATTTCGCATCTCTTTCAATGAGGATGTTCTTTGACACGCATGAACGGAGAACTAGATTCTGAGGGTTGGTATCTTCCTGCACGTGTTCCCTTTTTCCGGTATTTGCAACTAATTAAGGTTTTATTGGCTATTTAAAGCACAGATGCATTCATATTCATTTAGGCTATCCAGGAAGGCAAGGTTCATAATACTTTCCAGATGTTTGCCATATTTTATGGATATTATCTCGGATATATTGATTTGCTATGTCTAACAGCAGTTCCAGATTATACAGTTTGAAACTGTGCTATATGACAGTTTTCTCGAACTTTAAATTTTTAGTTGCAACGTTCACCTTTTATAGAGAAGCTGAGGAAATGCGATTCGGTGTTTAGTTGTCATATTTTGGAAAGTAGCTTTAAAGGGAAACGATGAACCGTGTATTTAATACCTCCAGTATAGTAAGATTTGGGTTAATTTTTGTTCCATGCTCCACTTTTTACATAAAGTGTTATACCAGATGTCTTCAAATGAGAAAAGTAAGTACTTATTTGACCGCGTGGAAGTCATATAGTGTAGGACTGGTCAGTATTCCCTTGAATGAGCACTTTTGAATAATTAATACTTCATTATTTTCTTGGTATGTTGATTTCTCAAATTTTAAAACTTGGAATCTATGCTGATATGGTCAGTTAATATTAGTGTATCATAGATCGGGCATAGCTATCGTCACATGTTAACATATCATAGATTAGACAGGGCTGTCGTCAGATGTGAGCGTATAATAATAGTTTGGTCGTGACTGTTGTCAGATGTGAGTGTATCAGATTGGGCTTGGCTGTCGCCGGATATTAGTATATCAGATCGGTCATGGCTGTCGTCAGATATGAATGTATCTTAGACTGGGCATGGCCGTCTTCAGATATTAGTTTATTATAGATCTGGCATAGCTTTTGTCAGATATAAATGTATCATAGAATGGACATGGCTGTCGTCAAATATTAATGTATCATAGATCGGACATGGCCGTCGTGAGATATAAATGTGTCATAGATACGGTATGGATGTCGTCAAACATTAATACGTTATAGATCTGGCATGTCTGTCTTCAGACATTAAATGTTTATTGTGTGGTGTAATTGACGAATTTTTAATTACCATATATATTTGCTAAAAAGTAGGGTCAAATTGAAAAAACATAGAGCTTGATACCGTTGCATAATGCTAACAAATTTGCAGAGATCCAAATCTGCAGGCACATTATGCAACACCAGATGGGTGTCTATGAAGATTCTAGCTGGATCCGACTTAGACGCGAATTCAGATGATATACAACTTGTATTTTGTACATGTCAGGTGCAAAACGACAGGCAGTAGTCACAAATTGTACGTACAAAAGTGGGTAATTATCAAACGTTGGATATTTATCGTATAGCTAATGATGCGTCGCATTCGTATTTAAGTCAATGAAAGCATATACACTTGAATTAACAAACATGACTTGAAGCGTGTTAGATTCGGAGATCGAGAGATCGAGAACATATGTTATGTTTCGTGTGTGCTTTTTATTTTTAACGTAGCTTTAATAATTTTAGCAATATCGCTACGATGTCTGCAGTGTGGCAGATTATAATGATGTCTTGCACTGGGGCATCATGCTCCAGACACGTAGCATCGTGTCCCATCCAGTCACTTTATCCTGACACCAGATCGACCACAATCCTAACCTTCTAATGCTGAGCGCCAAGTGAGGCAGCTGCTATTACCATTTTTATAAGTCTTTGATATGACTTGGTCGGGGTTCGAATCCGCGACCTCCAGCATCCGAGGCGGACGCTCTAACCACTTAAGCCACCGAAACGGTCTCTCTGTGTTTCCGTGACTGCTTGTTTGTATTTTCTGCAGCGACCTTTTCAAAACACGCCCAAGAGAGAGATGCATGTCTGTGATGCATAAAATTTAGAGACGGTTAGCCTCATTTTCTGATACATAAAACCGAAGTACATGGCTTAAATATAACTTTGACAACATTCAGAAGGTATAATTTAAATCACGTGGAAATAGCGAGAATATATATTATGCTGCAAAAATTGTGATTTTAATTGTATATTTTGAAAAACGCTTATGGACAGCGTGTTGGTGTTACAGAGTCGTTTATTAATCGGATGAGTTCTTCCATTAGTGTTAATATGCAGCAGATGGGATTTAGTAAACATTGAAATACAAGTAAAATACAGCGTCAGTGAAAAGTATAAGTGAGTGATTTGGTGGATAAATACACAACAAATGTAACTGTGATTTACTACATAGCAAACCGCAACCACCTGTTCAAATGTCGGGGGTTTCAAATCTTGTAATTTATTTGTGCCGATTAAACTGTCTTTAGCTAAGATCAAGTTTAACTGTTAATTCAGAAATGCATGTAGATACAAGACGTTTTGTGGTCGATTTTGTAAAATAAAAGAATGTTACTACACGATTTACTGAAATTTAGACGAGTGATGGAACACTTTGAAATAAGTTGAAGTCATTTGGATTAATTTGTACTCTTATAAGAACAGTCTTTTGAGTTTAATCAGAGTTTGATGATCGTTTAGTTCGATATTATATCTTTAAAAAATATTATGAATGAATTCAGTAATTTAATCTTAAAAACATAGCTAAAAGGGAAATAGGATTGTTATTACATGTAGGCTGATCATAGAATTCGTAATCAATTTATTTAGTAGTTCCAGTTTAAACTGTCCATTCTTCATTCTATCCTATCGCATGTCCATCTTGTACAATGATCGAGAATATATGTCTGTCTTTTGCAGGCGCAATACGCCCTTTGTTGTGAATTTTGCAGAGTAGTGAAAGGTTCCCTTTCGTCAGAGTTGAGAGAGCGAAATTTGAACACAAAATGACTCAAGGAAATAATATTGTTGTTTAGCGACAGTAAGTATAACATATTAGCCCACTAAATGCCACGCTTAATTTTCATGTTATTTTCAACCTAATTGGATAACTATATGGTACAACAATATTATTCTAGGTATTTATATTGTCACCGCTCCGGTGGCCTAGTGGTTAGAGCGTCCGCCTCGGATGCGGGAGGTCGTGGGTTCGATCCCCGGTCGAGTCATACCAAAGACTTACAAAAATGGTACTAACAGCTGCCTCGCTTGGCGCTCAGCATTAAGAGGTTAGTGTTAGGACTGGTCGGCCTGGTGTCAGGATAATGTGACTGGGTGGACATCATGCTACATGTCTGCGGCATGATGCCCCAGTGCTAGACATCACTATAAACTGCCACACTGCAGACATCGTAGCGATATGACTGAAAAATTGTTAAAGCTACGTTAAAAATCATAATCACACACACACTCACATTTATATTGTCACTCACTCCTAATGTAACGTGGGCCGCTCATTGATCTTGTCCCCAGATTTGCAACTATATATATATATATATATATATCTATATATATATATATATATATATATATATATATATATATATATATGCATACGGAGAATTATAAATATACACCAGACAGAACGGAAAGTGATATCCCTGGATTCTATGGAAGAATTCTGGATAATAGAAGGCAGAATTAATATTTAATACAAATAATGCTATCATACAGGTTAGAGAAGTTTTAATTCGTACTCTACGGAGATTTGAACCCAGGTCCGCGGGTAAACGGCACCCATCGCCTTGCCTGCACCAGCCCATATTCCTTCACTACTAAGCACGCATCACCAAAAAATGATGCGACTGAATAGGTGTTATATGCACTCGTGCGTAGCAGACACACTCGCATGACGACCTATATATATATATATATATATATATATATATATATATATATATATATATATATATACGTACACCTTGATTTCTTTCATAGTAATCCGGAATGGCTGTGTAGATAAATGAGAATTAATTATTGCGTCGTTATGCGAGTGTGTCTGATACGCACGAGTGCATATAACACCGATTCAGTCGCATCATTTTTTGGTGATGCGTGCTTAGTTGTGAAGGAATATGGGCTGGTGCGTGCAGGCAAGGCGATGGGTGCCGTTTACCCGCGGACCTGGTAAATATCTCAATATTCGAGATGTTTAAGGGGTGATTAGAAGCATGCCCATTTGTTAGAATACCAGGGAACTTGAAACATGAATGAGGACAATACTGTTTGTTTTAGACGCCCTGCCACAGGAAAATATTCAAAATAACACTTTACTGTCAATACTAAACGTAAAAGAAAATGGTTGGGGTCGTGTTGGTCCATTGTAAAAACTGTCACATGTATAAGGAATGAACCCCATCCTTTATAAAAACTAACCCCTGTTTATTCATCTTAGTCACGCTATGTCCCTCATTGCTCTTTACATAAACTAACCCTTGATAGCAAACATTAGCCACAATAGTGCCATTAACCTTTGCAAGAAACAAGTTTTTTTTTTCTTTCTCTTGTACATTTGTTGCAATTAAGTCCATGGTTAATGACCATTGAATTTTTTGGTGATTTTGTCACTAATTTTGATATTTGCCAGAAGCAACAAACTCCTTTCAAAGCAAGAAAGCAAATAGGACTTAAGGTAGGTATATAGGTATAGATGCATATACTAAATGATGGGTGGATGGATGGATGAATTTACAGGCAAATTAGATTGACAAAAATGTCTGTACACGTGCATGCTATAATATAAATTTTCATATATCAACGGATAGTCATTACAGAATGCATCCATTTATACATTGGTTTGCATGAATCTATATAGTCGTATGAAACGAATGCCAAAACTTGACTAGCAAATGTGACTAATTACTAAGCATTACCTCCTCTTGAATGGTATCGTACTTTTAGAGCGATGAATCTATATCATTTTCGAAGAAACTGTTTACAGCTGCTAATGTGTTCGTTGTTAAATATCTCTCTCTCTCTCTCTCTCTCTCTCTCTCTCTCTCTCTCTCTCTGAATAATAGTAATATCACTGTTGAAATAACCTATAAGTTTACCGTACATGTGGAAGCCACAAGAGTTGACGCTAGATAGTGTTGACATGAATTGACGTTATATAGTGTTGACAGGAGCTGACGTTCGTGTTGATAGTAGTTGAAGTTAGCTAGCGGAGGCTCTCCGTTTCTGTTTTCATTACATGCAGCGCATCATCCATAACAAATGCAAAACACTATCTAGACTCTAGCTCCTGTAGCCGAGACCTTGTTTCCGGTGGGAAAGAAACATTCTGTTTACTCAAACCTTAGCGAAGGTCTAATATAAAAATTCTTCAATCTTCAGTTCCCATTAATATTTATAATATACTTATTTGACTATAAATAGTAAAGTTTCAAAATTAAATTGGTCACATAAGTTACATAGGTTATAGGGATACATGTCAAGTACCTCTTCCATCTGATTGGTTTATCCCATTGGAAATGTCAACATGGAATTTTAATAAGAGATTGGATAGTAGCTCAGACTTTATGTCATATATTCAGATAAAGTCCAAAGTAATCAAATTAACAAATAGACTAAGTTTTTAAAAAAATAAAAATATAAATTTCATTAAAATTATTTTCTCATGCATGCATGTTTTGGACGTTAGTGCACAAGCTTAAAAGAGATCTTCACTTAAATATGTTTGCTTGTCTTTTTGCAGATACATGCAAGTACGAAGATAACCTAGATCTAACCTAATTGTGAAGGTTATTTGGCAAAGATATTTAGAAGGTTATTTGGCAAGGTTCCTGCTGTTCGTTTCTTTGCAGACATCTGAAAAACATACGAGTGGATCCAAGGATTGTAACTCTACAACACTGTGCATTTGATATATGGCCTTCACGTCATCATTTGATATTGCTATCGGAATAACTCCAAATAATTAAGTAATCAAAGATTCTATTCAGGATTTATTTCTTAGACTGGACTGCGGACTTATATCTTAGTGTAGTTATTCGTACTTCATCACGGAGTTGGCTATTTGGAGGGGAAATAATAACATCGTATTCAAATATGCAAGCTCATACTTGAACACAAATATACATAAGTACAGTTTGACAATATACTCAATTCGTTTCCAGACCAGCGAATGTAAAAACTTTTTCCACAACTTAAATACAGTATCCACAGATGCGAAAAGCAAACAGTTCATCAAAACGTTATCGCAGAAACAAAGGTCATATTCCGAATGTTTCCATGGCAACATCCTAGTTATAGAAAATCGTAGATTATCTGAGAACCCAACCGCTACTGATTAATGACTTGCGTCTGAATAACATGTCCGATTAATTGTAAAGTGTGTTCATCTGAAATCAAAAAAGAGTCATGTGTCACACTGCATATGCACGTCTGGCCTGTTCCATCCCGGCGAAAGCGCTATACACTGTGTACTTGTCAAATGTTTTCATCCTATCACGCAGCTGATTGTACCGAATACATATTTTATGGGAAAAGCGACAAGTGTGTATCTGATTCTATCTGAGGTTTCTCGAACATTGTGGATGTATACTGAATGCCGTTCTAACTCGATATGTTAGGATTTATACAACTGTATTTTAATTAGATGTTTATGAGCAATAATTGCAATAATATGCTTTTCAACACGATTAGGATGAATGTCACATTTTATTCTCTTTTAACATTATGATACGCTTTAACAATTAGCATTTTATCGTGAATAATTCAGCGCTTGTTAATACATAATAAAAACTGTCCTCGCTGACTCGAAGCATATCGAAGTGAAAGGCCAATTTGAGCATTCGGTTCAGTTGGAGGAGATCTACACGTTAGGGTTCGTATAATCAGTGTTGCTGATAATAAAAGGTGGGCGAGAAATTAGTTCCGAATAATAATTGTTTTACAGTAGTTGAGATTCATTTTTAAAAGCTGAAGATTTAATCAAAATCCTTTTAAAAAAAGAACGAAAGAATCGAACAAAATATCACATTTACATTACAATATTTCTGGAACGTAATAATCATATTACCGAAAGCAATCAGTCGAAAATCATGTTGAAAACCTCCGTTAAACTGTACATGTTATTTATTATACTTGGTGCATTTCCTTGATGGAGTTCGGAACAAGGGAAAAGTCGACCATTTTGTTCAGTTTTCATGGACCTCTAGGGGTCGTAGTTGCACCCGCAGCCCCATGCGGCTAGTTTAAAACTATGAAGAAGCAGAACGTTCGAACCTTATCGCTAATTGTCTGCACATTTACATACCTACTGGTGGGAGCGGCTGTGTTTGATGCCCTTGAATCAGAATACGAGATAGACAGAAAACGGGAACTATTCGCAGAGGAAAAGATGATCCGAGAAAAATACAATATTTCATATTCGGACTTTTCCAGACTGAGATATAACATCATAAAATCAGATCCTTACAAAGCCGGGATTCAATGGAAATTCGCTGGTGCTTTCTACTTCTCTCTTACAGTGATTACAACAATTGGTAAGTTTTCTTTGTCATATACGTGTCACTTGTTTATGACCACTTTATATTTAAAGAAAGTATCTATTCGCACGGCCGCCGTGTCAACTTTTGGAAAGGCTATTCGCATGGCCGCTCTGTGACTGCAATAGAAAAGACTAACTGCGAGGCGACCTGTCAACGCATTAGGGACGAGTGAAAACGTGTCGACCTGTCATGCCAAAGACCCAGTATAGAATCCCATTTGCAACATTTTTATTTGTATTTTTATTTTATGCTGTGGTATCTTAAATTAGGAAAGAATTACGTTACTCACATTAACAGTGCGAAAATACATTTTCAGTGTTTGCTTTATTACCGTTAATTCATGACGAATTATGTTACAAATAGTCTTTCGCAGCTAAGTGCACGGCGACCGTGCGAACACGCCTCGGCCATATTTAAATGGATATTGATAACGATATAATCAGGGTTGGATTTACTGACACGTCAACACACAACCAATTTATCCTCCTCTACTCCCAACCTGCATGAATGAAGAACTGTTCGTGTTCCCCTGTGATGAATGCGTATTACATAGAGCTTCCTAGTTCGGGTTCCATCCTAATCCCCACACCCCAAATAATTAATTCTGGGGCACCAATCGTCTTGACAATGCAGTTGTGGGTTTTGCACAAAAATGCTCATCTACCAACATACTAAAACACAAATCCATGTAGCTATAGATACATATTCAACCATCACCTCAGATGTTGCCGAATAATTTAGCATTCCAAGATCACTTCTTCTCTGTGGCTTAATTTTCAATTTATGTTATTGAAATGGACTTCTCTTTTGTATTAGAATCGTATCAAGACATGTGTTCATACATACATACATACATACATACATACATACATACATACATACATGTACTGGCGACCTCCCTCATTAGAGGCGGACGTTCTAACCACTAGGCCACCGGAGCAGTCGTACGTAATTTGAAAAAACTTGATGCAGGGGGAGTCATGATCATAGTCATTATAAATTTGGACTACATTGTGACTCAAGATATAATCGCGTATCTTATATGTTAGGTTTTATATTTACTGAATGCAGTGTCTCCTCTGTCCTCTGCAGAGACTCGATTTAGAGATGTCTGTGTTAAATATATTATGATAAATTGAAGCGCCGTTAATTCTTGTAACTAAGATGAGCCTTTTCTGTGATTAAACTAGTTGTCTGCGGCTTTAATTCGCAATACAAATCTCAAGTCGCATCTCTTATGTCACCTGGAGAATCACGGGAAGCCTTTAGGATGGATATATAATACATAAAATATTTGTAATCTGCTTCGAAGACCGTGAATAATTTATGATCTTTTCTATATTAGATCGCTAGTTTGCTTGTGAACATACGAAGACCATACGTGAGTAATTATATTGGATTTAGGTTTCAAAATACGTCGAAATTTAGGATGTAGTACGAGTCGACCTGCTTAGATCTTCACTCATGAAATGTTATTTATTTTTTAAAATATTTATTTATTTATTTATTTATTTATTTATTTATTTATTTATTTTCTCAGTACTGTTGCAAAGAACTGTAGCTTATATAATTTTGGAGATTAAAATGAGGAAAGAATGCGAAATTGTTTTTGAGCGTTCTTATGCACAATAGTACACCTGTGTTACGGATATCCCCTATTGCTCTTGTCTGTTACTTAATGCCGTGAATTGGATGAGGGAATTTGGTCCGGTGTTGCAGCAAAACAACCCAGGATACAGTACATGTCAATAAACGTAAAGAATAAAGTGACAAACGAATACTAACTATTATTGAAAGAATATAAGGAGCTTTTATAATGTAAATGTCCATTTGAATCTATTCTCCGAATTTAGTATCAACGTATATGTCTAGACGGCAAAATTATCGATGCATAGACACATCGCTGAATTATTTCACATGAAGCTCTTTATAACAAAACGACAAATATATTGATGCATCGATATGCCGGTGAATCTGTTCACCTCTAGTTCTTTGTAACAAAACGGAAAATTATCGATGGGTAAATCGTTTCACCTCTATTATTATTATTATTATTATTATTATTATTATTATTTTTAATGAGAAGGCTACGTTCCTGAACGAAGTTTTAATACAGGAAATCAGAGTGCTAAACGTACACTCACACCCATCTACTGGGTTTATATGTTGGCGAATTACACTGGAAAATGATGTGCCGGTTAAGAGTGGTATGTTTGCACGGAAAATACCATTGTACTGTTTTTTAACTGATAACAAATCTTAGACGATTTAACATGCAATATACGTACTGGGAGATAAATTGAAAATACCGAACATGATAACAGCTGTCTGCATCGGACCACCAAAACGTTTGTTTTCCTTTATGTATAGACTTAAACGATATTGAATCGTCTTCGTTTTCATGTACGCAACTGTTAAAAACATTACATTTTTTTCCAGGTTCTATTAATCATTTCACATGCTCAAAGACCATGAGGCGCTATCTACCTATACAATAAAGCTATACAGTTAATAAAAAGGGCCCAGCAGGATAGCTGTGTCTCTTGCCAAGAGGGGCGAAAAACCCCAGCAGCGTTGAGAGAATATGAACGCCTTTGCTCTTAGCACTTGTTATTTAGATAATGCGTATCATCGGTATTTGCAGTAAACTGTTTCTGATCTGAAAAGATTTGTTTTACACACGTTTCACTTGTATGTTGTATGCAGATGATTCATTTTGTGCACATATCTGCAACACATCATCCAGAGTTGTTTGTTTTCCCATCTACTGGGTGTGGACTATTGCATAATTTGACAGCAACTAAAGGACACACGGTAGTAATTGAATGGAAAATGGAATATATATATATATATATATATATATATATATATATATATATATATATATATATATATATATATATATATATATATATATATGGGTTTGGGTGGCCAGTATTGGTTGATAATGAAAGTTATTTGGTAGGAAAAAGAATCATTTCAGAGCTTATTCTAATTGTAACTTTAAAAAAAAATAGAGACATTGTTTTATTGATGGAATTTCAGTCCTTTAACAGTGTTGAGTTTGGAACACTCATTATTGAAATTAGCACCTGACTCTTTGGTGCGGAATTGAAAGCATATGTTTCAAACAAATGTAGGTCCAGAAAATGCCGCGACTCATATCCTTTTCTCTACACGGAAGCTGTCATCCAGGTTTCATCTATATTTATAAATAAAAGTTTTGACCATGAGCACTCAGAAATTTGAAGTTACTGAATTTTTAATATCATGGTCTTTGCATAGGTTTATTATGAGAACTGAATTAGTACCTAAAGGAACCTCTCTTACTATAGTCTTGGCGACTTTGAAAATGACAAATATCTCTACAAGAGAAGTCGCGAATATTAGCTGATTACGTATCATGAAAATGCATTAGTGAAGCACACACACACACACACACACACACACACACACACACACACATATAATGATGAATGACGTTCATCACCTGTATAAAAGTCATTATAATAAGTACTCCTAGATACTAAAATACATGTTTTTTGTTTTCTTTTTTAAATATTCCTTTCGTATTCCTTTGTTTCACAACCTAGGAAATGAAAACACCTCGATAATACGGATTACTACCCGATACACATGTAGTCTGTTCGATTATTACCATTATACAGATATTTCTTTTTCACTTTTACTTAAAATACACCAATTTGAGAAAAGTGATTTATACCACACAAAATGATAATTATTACACAAGAAATGTGAGTATTTATGAATTAGCTAAATTATTTTATGCTTAGTCAGCTATATCTAAATTGACATAAAAGCAATGAGGGTAAATGTGGTACAGTCTATAATCGCTGATAAGTACTGCTTTTAAACGTGGTACTGTCTGTACTCGCTTCTAAGCAATGCTTGTAAATGTGCTACCGTCTATAATCGCTGATAAGTACTGCTTTTAAACGTGGTACCGGCTATAGTTGCTTATAAGTAATGCTTGTAAGGGTGAAACAGTCTACAATCGCTGATGAGTACTGGTTTTAAACCTGGTACCGTCTATAACGTACCGCTTGTAAACGTAGTACCGTCTTTATTCACTTGTACATCAGATACAACTGCAAGCCTCACAGACTCATATCTGCCGTCGCATAACGCCCAGGCAGATTTGAGTCTATGAAGTTTATTAGAATTAATCAGTGGAAGAAACAGAATTTTACCCTAATCTGCCGGTAGATTATTCGACGGCATGTATATATCTATTCTGTTTGGAGATGGACCGACCTTATAAGTGAGAATAGACGGAACGAATGCTTTTCTTGCCAAATTCGGCTGGATACTTGAGCCTGTACGCGGACTGATGTTTAGAGACCCTTTACCTGGAACTGAACTGTATTGAGGACAAGCACGCAAGTCATGGAATGATTGTAATGTGTAGTACAGGCCATCAAAGCAAACAGTCTCCAAGAAACGTTTTAATTTACAAAATATGTATATTTCTCACTGTCACGATCAATATTTCGTGTATTCGATTACGTTGATTTCTACACACACACACACACACACACACACACACACACACACACACACACACACACACACACAGCTGAACTTGTACAAGTACCGGAATGCACATCCAATATTTCTTCACAAGCCAAACTGATATTGGCACAAAGCCATGTGCCTAATAGTAAAATGACAGTGTTGATTGTTCAGAAAAGGTGTTTTGAATATTGGTGGAAACGTCCAAATCTAGTTACGTACGCGAACAGCTACTACTCTGATAATTCTCAATTTCTGATGAACAAACAGATTTTGATAAAACAGCAAAAATGGGCAATATAGAGAATCAAATATTCCTGACCCGTTTTGGTGTTTCCAGAAGTTTTCTACTTCTAAAATGAAACCCACAAAGTCAGTCAGTCTATCTGGATTCTGTGATGTAATAGCTCGTTGGTGATCAATCTTTTCTTATTTCACATACACACAAACACATACATACATACATACATACACACATAGACACATACACGTTAGACCACCTCACTTATATACATGTAATAGGGACACTAGAGCAATACCATCACTTTCTCCATCTTACTGTATATATATATATATATATATATATATATATATATATATATATATATATATATATATATATAAAACTTTCGGATTGAGTTATGTTTATGAATATATTCTTGGTCACAATGACTAGGGTTATTGGAATTTTAGTACTTAATAGCAACAAACTGGCCGCTTCAAAGTTCTTTTTTCAGTTTTACTTTTTGCATACGGCATTATCTATTGTATTGTTTGTATGATGAAGATATTGTCAAAGATGGAGTCTCTTAATTCGATGTGTAAAGTCTATTCTTTTTCCTGCTCCACGTTATCAACACATTTGTTTAATCAATAAACATTTTACGATAGTTTGGCATTGCTGCCAAAAGTGCTTGCTTTTTTAACGAAATTTCTATGACGCTCTAGCCAGATATATGTTTTAACTCCGGTTTTGTTTCCTGATTCATGTTTCCAGTCCTGATGTATGTTTCACATGGGAGTTATGTATTAGGAGGATTTAAGGTTAATATAAACAGCGGGAATCATACTATTAGGAGGATTTAAGGTCAATATAAACAGCGGGAATCATACTATTAGGAGGATTTAAGGTCAATATACACAGCGGGAATCATACTATCAAATTAAACTGTAGCTTCAAGTGAGTTGCATTCGGAATACCTTCTAGATTGTCAGCCGATGCTTTTCATTATTGACAGACTGAAAATTATGCACAGTGCATATTTTATTAGTCATTTTCTTATGCAGATGTTTGTGTGATGTTATATTCAGTTACTTTTACATTATTGCATGACAATAGCTAGTTAGACTCCGGCTTAACATTCTCTGAAGGGTTCGGTCAGACATGACATTGAAATCGAAACATATGTTTTGTTGATTATATTTGTAACTGAGAGAAGAAAGTAATGTATATTTTAG
>JAECUM010081736.1:0-16697 GCA_016617855.1 Megalonaias nervosa | reverse complement strand
TACCCAAATTGCGTTATTTACCATACAATGTCCAAATAAGTCTAATAATTGGCACTGCTACCTCATCAAAATCATGTAACACATGTTCTTTATATGCATTGATAGCTTGCTATTGAAGTTTCCAAAATTCACTCTTGACATCCTTGTATTGTTTGTAGGTGAGATACTTTAAGCCCCTGGGTCTCCCATTTTCAATCCATGTCCTTCTAACTCTCTAGCCCTTCCATGTGCTTGATGAACATCTCGTGACCAATAAGTCTTTGCGTATGGATTGTCTTTTCAGAGATAGCATTTATTGCAGCTTCTTTCATATTAGCAACGAATGCATTATTTATCTCTTCGATTTTTGTAGAGGTAATGGGCTGTTATAATAATATTTCGAATAATATTTTTTTTTCCTTCTCTAGCTGGTAAGATATAAGCCTTCCTGTGTCACCTGTGTGCTATGAAGAGGAAAATATATAAAGAGAATCGGAATATCTCTCCACTGGGACAGAGAGGCCGTAGTACAAAACACTGTGATC
Source organism: Megalonaias nervosa (assembly GCA_016617855.1). Classification (NCBI taxonomy): domain Eukaryota; kingdom Metazoa; phylum Mollusca; class Bivalvia; order Unionida; family Unionidae; genus Megalonaias; species Megalonaias nervosa. The sequence continues at coordinate 16,173 of JAECUM010081736.1, read as the reverse complement.
TGCCACCTAATTGTATTCTGCTTTGCAAAGATCTCGCAATCTTTTATGCATCGATGCAAACTTTTGCAAAGAAGAATATAGTCAAGAAGCTCGATGTGTAACTCAATGCCTTGTTTAGAGTTGTATTGTTTGGAGCCACTAAGTTTTTAATGTCAATAAACATTTGCCAGTAATTGGCTTTTGTACCGTGAACACCAATAATGAAGAAATTAATCATATCTGGTATAAACGTCTACCATGAGTATGATTCGCCAACGGAACTATAATATTCATATATGGATACTTTGATATCAGTACATTATTGGTAGAAACTTAGGCTGCCATGGAAGGAAGATAAACGACAAATACGAAAAGTGAAATTTTCGAGGTCATGTGTAATTCGTTTCCTACGATTCGGTCATTTATACAATATAGTTGTTTGGCAGGGGATGTACGATTGGTCTTATATATTATTGAAACATCGCTTTGCGTCTTTAAGTATTAAAGTCATACCAACTATTATCTATTTTAGTGTAGATAGTACAGCTGTCTTGTAAAGTATTCAATTTTCTCTAAATGGCTGCCTAACTTGTTTTCATAGATGACTGCAATATTAGTATCTAATAGATCAAGTAAATTATACCCTGCTCACCATTATATATTCTGGGCTTGTATATAGCATCTTTAGAGTCACAACGTGGTCATAATAGCTAGTTCTGTTGCCACTTTCACCATACAAATTTAAGTTTCTTTTATGAGACTTAGTTTAACCATCGTAACCAGGCGATTCCTTTCCTTTTAAACACTTTGTGTTATATCTTGAATGCAATTTGGTTCTTGCCATCCACTTCTCACATGTACACTGCGAGGCCAGATAAAACCTTGGTTTTCTACATTTCCTGACTTATCATCAGGAATGTTTATCCTTAGAATGAGGTTTCTAGCGTTCCTTCTATGAATCATTCGTATTTTTTGGCGGGATGGAACCCTTTGTTTTCCCGTTACAACATTATTCCCGATCGCGAAGAATTGATATTAATGTTCCCAGGAAATATATAACAGTTTTGCGGGGTGTTACATCAATAAATAGTTGATCATCTCCATTGCCATTTGTCTGATCAACAGTTCCCCATTTTGTCTCACGACTTTCGATTTTTGTGTTCTCAAGTGATTTTATATTCTTGCGTATAGTGTGGCTTGCTTTTTCTTTGGGAACTATTTATACGTGTGTTCTTGTCTGTTCCGTTGCTACATTTATTTTGTTAAGACTGACTAATAATGTGCTTCCTATTAGTTATTCTGGTAAGGGTTGTATATGTTTGGTTACATCTGTTCACAGACATATTTTTTTACGGGAGTTCTCTCCGAAATCACCTGGGTTATACAGTGATTAGAAATATCTCACACATGCCTGTGCATAAATAGGAGAGGTATGTTCAACTTCTCTGATTTTGGACAGGCGATTTGTTAATCGCGTTAATAGTCCTAGTCCGTGCCATCTGCAGGAGTAACGGTATTTTTTGTGTTTTCTAAGTCATTGGTTTTGTCTTTTTGTTGAGAATGCTTTTTCTTTGATAAACATCTGAAACACATTCCATGACAGTTTTCAAATAGTTGTTTCCATCCTTTGCAAACAAGTATTGTTGCACTATCTTTGTTTACCTCATCTAGGTCATGAAATCCACTTCTGTAAATTTCTTGAAAGCATAAAGCACTTTGAATTAAATCACAAATAGTCATACCAATTATATCACAAGTCAAAAGAATCCTGAACGAATTATAGTAGTGTTCCAAATGAATTCCAATTTTAAATGTGCTGATGTTTACAATATTCAAGAATAGTGTTTGTGTGCTAACAGTCTAGGTGTATTATAATGATATGATCTAAAATGTCCTTGAATGAATTCATAATAATCCCAGAATACTGATTTAGTCCGAAGAGTATTAATGAACACTTTGTAATTCAATTAATAATTTAAATAAATAAATCCTCTCAAACTGAATACATCTAACGACTGATTCTTCTTTGGATGTCAAGATACGAATGACTATTTCTAATATAAATAACCCTAATATAAAAACCCAAGAAACAGGATTAGGCTACTCATAATGGAAATTTAAATCAAACTGTCAAACAAAAATTGTTTATGGAATATGGTAGGTTCAGAATTAGGCCTGTGTCTCGAACTCAAAACCAAGTAAATATGCTTACCTACATATAATAATAATCTTATTATATAATCACCAATCATAGACAAAGATTAGCTATGTAATGTGTTATTTTCAAAAATAAATATATAAGACCGGTATGCCCGAACTCCAACCCCCAATTATGGTCAAAGGTCAATTATACAATACAAATTAAATATACATAACAAAATTTACTGGATATATTTCATGGAAGGGCACGAAATAATTGATGTTTTAACCCACAAGATTAAATTTATCCGTATTCACTAGGAGCAAGGACATTTTTGTCATTTATAGTATTCACAAACATATTGGCTATCGGTACGTATGCAATATTGAAGTACGATACTTCGAACAGTGTCCCTAGCAATAATGTTTACTGTTTTGGTTTAAGTTCTGCTTAGTGCATATTCAAATATAAAGCAGATTCGAAAGAAATTTTGTATCGGTGTGACACATTCGGGTTGAATGGCGTGTCCGGGACCTTTACGGATTACGAACTAACGAAGTTCTCTCACCAGTCACCGTATAGTTGAAACGGCATGGTGTATGTGAGCAACCAAAAAACGCGACGAGGGAACAGGAAAAATGCCTCGCGAAGGTTGAAAACTGGCGAACTCTCTCCGTAGTGTTTACGATGCAAAGCCTGCCTGCCATAATGCCCACAGTGCTGGAGAGCGTCAGAAAAACGATATAAAGATTGAAAACGAAGTAATAAAAATGGATATGGTTTGTTTGCAATCAGCAATTCAGCAATGAAATGGGTTAAAGGTATTTATTGGCTACATAGCCAACGGCTGCAAGTCTCCTCTCCTGACCATACAATCATCTCGTATTCTTCATTTTCAAGGGAGCTCGTGGACATGTTAGAAACGTGGGCTTGTCGTCGAGGGTTGGTGCGTCGTCTGTTGTTTACTTTTCTTCATATTATTTTCCCGTCGGTCACCAAACAGAACTCATAAGCAAATTCGCTGAGGCATTGGTAACTCTTTTTGGCATACCGTTCGTCCTGTTTGCTTTCACTGATTAAATCAATACGGTCGTTTTTACAAGGCATGAGAAAATTGGAGTTCTTCCGTAGCTTCTAGTGACGGATACGTTTGGCGTTGACCGTATCTGCCGGCACTGTCGAGAAGAGAACGTCTGAGCCATTGAATGCCAGGGCGTTAAAATGTGCCCAGCTCGTTATGAGAGCAACAGACGGACTTAATAATATTAACAGGAATGATACTCTGTTCAATAAGCAAATCCTGCGTCCAAAGGCTCAGCGATGGGATGTTTACGGTCTTTGCAGCCGTCTTCAAAGTCTTGGCAACCGAGGTCGGCCGGTTTCATTTTTAACAGGCGACTGTCAATTATCGAATATCCAACTTCAAGGAGAACGAGTACTTCTGCATGTTAAAGGTGGTTACCAAGGTTCTTGCGTACGATGAAGTAGACATATCACATCTGCATTCACCGATGAACAAATTTATGTAGTTTTAAGGACAAGCACAACATATAGTAATATTCCTTATGACAAGAGTCAGGCGTGTGTCTAATAGATGTTGCAGGCAGATGCGGTTCTTGTTGTTCCGATGACTCTTGCACACATGAACGTCAAATTGTTCTGGAGCGCTGAATGAGCAGCCAAGAAGGGCATATAATAAAGCTAGGCCGCCATGAGGTACATAAGATGGTATTGCCTACTGTTCATAGCGAGCCGTTGTTGCATTTATCTCTACTGGATTGGCGTAGTTTTCGGCAGTATCTGCATTTTCAGCCCTGCCTTATTTGACTATCTCGGCAAGTCTTTAACGAGTATCAGCTCTAACTGGGTGTCTAACTTTGGTGGGATATTTCACTTCCTGAGATTGTTCTAGTGACGCATCTTTCTTTAATTCTGCTGAAGCATTCTTTGTTGGTTATGCGAAAATATCCATCTTCAGATGTGTTATCAGTTGTGTACGTAATTTTGTGTTTGTGTTCATTTTCAAATTCGTACTGAACTGTATGTATTTAACTACGTAATCTGCAGTGGGAACTAGTACCGCATCCTACCCCAAGGAAAGTTGGCTGCTAATGTTTCAAAATGAGATGCGGATAATTATATCTTTTCTCGTATTTGGTGACTTAATATTTAAGCAGCTTAAAAATAATTGTACATACGACATTAAATTCGCACGTAAAAACTGGCCCTGCCCTCTCAAGAGCGGCGAAATTATATAGCAGCAAGACCCACTATAATGACACCCACGTCTAGTACTGTTTTCCTCTTCATCAAACGCGTTCTTATGCAACCACTTTTGCTTGATTTTGCCAAAACTCTATCTCACCGTCATTCGTTCCGGAATACCTATTGTTCACAATATTATTTCACTCAACACATAAAATCTGGTATTTATCAGCAATGTCATTAAATCTGATCAGCAATAAAACACCATGCCGCATATCCATGTTAAAGTCGAACAAACGTTCGTGGATCTGCGCTCCCTCACTGTATCGCAATCACTAAAATACGTGATGTTTCTAGTCCCTATTAAAGTGAATTACGTGTTGGATATATCATCTTTCAGGCAATAGTGCTGATTCTAACAATGAATGCCACATTGATCAATCGCCTTACTGTAGCGGTGGCTTTAGGTCAGGTGATCATAACTTGCACCGATACCCGTGTAGGACTCCGATGCAGTTTGTTCAGTCCAGGTTTGTACAAAGTATCGACTGCGCAAGGTAACGTTGATGTAGACTGCCTCACAGCGGCATTAACTAGCTCTCTATAAGTATTATAAACAAAATATATATTTGCCTAATAATATGCTGAGTGAACCATCGCCCTTGAAATATTAAAGAAAATGCGAGAAAACATATAACACGCTTACCAGCGGAAAGTGCTATATCTCGATCCTAAATGAGAATGAGCCACAAGGTAGAGTGAATTATTATATATTGAGAAAGAATGTTATCATAAACTTTAGAAAGTATTTATAATTCGTTCGCAATTGAGAATCGGGCAAAGGCATTCTTACGTATCAGCATGACGACACAGCAACTTACGCATTTAGTACACAGTCATCCCGGCATTCAGGAAGTTATATATATATATATATATATATATATATATATATATATATATATATATATATATATATATATATATATATATATATATATATATATATATATATATAAGTATATAATTGGTGTGCCCAAAGACAGTATATGAAGATAAGTGTACAAAATTTGTGCTGGCTTATAATTCACCACTCTCACTCAAACGAATGATAAAGTATCCAGTATTGTTGGATAAATATAAACACGTTTCTGGAACTGACACCTGAGCTAGTGTACACTAGACTGGTTTATGCCTGTAAACTGAAATATATACGACCCACATGATGAACCCCTCTTTGAAGACTTGCGAGTGTCACCCTAATCGCGTTGTATTTGATTGAAATTTATGCGTGTTAAATAACAAACGTGTAGTTTACTAAACAATGGGACCAAGTCAAGAAATTGAGGAAAAGCGATTCAAACTCTTTTATCTATTTAGTTTCTGCCAGTTGTAATCAATGTTGTTAGAAAATGTATTAATTAAACTATGATGTGGCAACTTTCACAGTTATGTATTGTTTATGAACCTTGATGCAAAATGAAAAATGATCAAAGAATATATGTGTACTATCCACGTCATCTTGCCTCTAAATCAAGGTAGTTTTTGAAAACAAATTTAAATGCTAGTCAGGTGACTATACTGTAATATCTCTCTCTCTCTCTCTCTCTCTCTCTCTCTCTCTCTCTCTCTCTCTCTCTCTCTCTTCCTTTTCCAAAATCCAGTTCATTTTATGATAAAAGATTGTTTTTTTTTCTTCTGTAAACAACTAATACATAGAAAATATTTTCCCTCTGAGTGTTCTTTAACTATCAGGATTATTATCTTGGTCTGAGTCCAGGACATTGTATTTACTGCATTTTATATAATAATTTTAGTAACAGACTTTCTAATTTGTTACAAAATGTTAATTGTAAACTACAATCAAGTAGAGGACTATATACATTTTTTTTCTTCTAGATATCATTCATTCTTGCTATAAGAAAATCAAGTGGAATCATTGTTGAGTCCAGTATTTCATTTGGGTTTGGATTTATGTATTCAAATTATTTTTTCAATAGAATTACAAAGTGCTCATCAAGAACAACATTGTTTAAAATAGACTTGAATTTATAGTGAAATTTCGAATAAGGATATATCCTTGGATTGTATTATTGTTGATCCAATAAAGGACTTTTGGCACAGGCCACCACAAGCAGATGACTATTACACAGGCCCCACAGGAACATCAACACTTCCAGCTCTGGATTTATTTTTGATTACCACAAAAGTTAATTCAGAACTTTAATCATTTGGACTTGTGTTAGAAATTTTAGCATTATTGGTGATTTACTTCGCAATACCGCAATTTCATTTTACATTTTCATTTTGTATTCCGGTGGCCTAGTGGTTAGAGCGTCCGCCTCGAATGCGGGAGGTCGCAGGTTCGAACCACGGCCGAGTAAAGACAAACATGTATAAAATGGTACCTACAGCTGCCTCACTAGGTGCTCAGCATTAACAGATTAGTGTTAGGACTGGTCGGCCTTGTTTCAGGATAATGTGACTGGGTGCAATATCATTCTACATGTCTGCGGTATGATGCCCCAGTGCTAAACATCACTATAAACTGTTATACTGCAGACATCGTAAAGATATAACTGACAAATTGTTAAAGCTACTTTACAACTTTTTCCCACTCCCATTTCCCATATTGACGTGACCTAAATGTGTTATTTGCTTGATGTTGGTGAATAACGGTTTGATGAAAATGCTTAAATAAAATATATTCATTATTCGCTCTACGAGAGCAAATTTTCATTTTATATTCTGCTCAAACGAATTGCTAGGAATATGTATCACAGACTGAAGCAGGATATTTCTTACTGTATCCCGCGTGATAATGACAGATGTTTACCGCTGAGGTCCCGCTGTGTTGTGTATTCATTCAGACAGAAAATATAAGCAGTAACATAATTCTCCTTCCCAATTCAAGGTGCAACAGCTCATACAAAAAATTGAGCAAAAGAAGGTTTTAAAAAATATTAGTACCCATAACTGAATTGAACACGGGGCATCATTATGAGTGGTAGCTATATTTACTTCTAGTCTACACCACCAAAGCGTCTTGAAACAATTATTAAATTTGTTGACCATAATGTTATCAATGCGTATTGATGGGCAGTGAACATTTATTTATCGTTCATCATTGAAGTGAATCATTAAGATCATCTTGTTTAGGCAATCCAGTACACCACGTCCTATATTAAAAAGAAGAGAGGATATTTGCTTGCTCCAAGTGAATAATGGATATACTTCATTAAGTGCGTGGAAAAGCTAGAATTTTGAGGAGGGAAAATATTTACATTTTTCATATTCGAGACAAAATATATCCGTTATTCACTCTGAGCAAGCAAATTACTTTTTTATGCTATATCATAATGGTTAGCAGTATGTGTAACCGATTAATAGATAATCTTACGATATCCCGCTCGATAATGTCAGCGGTATACCATTCATGTTCTGCTGAAGTTTGTGTACATTCTCACAGAAAATATAAATAGGCCTAGTAATATGATTCTGCTTTCAGTTCAAGCTACAACAGCATGTAAAGAATGGAGACAAAAGTTTTCCACATTGGAAAACTTGAACCTGGATCAACTGATTGAGAGGCAACTATGTTGATCACTTTCGTCTTTACATAATTGAAAACTGTTGGGTGATAATGTTATGAATCTATTTGCGGGCAGAGAAAAAATATCGTTAATTCACTGCTTAAAGGTATGTAATGGTGTATGTTTGGAATATGACGGAGCTATAACCCTTAATTAATTTGGGGTCCCACTTATATGGCAGATCAGATTAATGAAAGGAAAAATTATGAATGCAAGAAAAGTTAAGGTTGTGATTTTATATGATGTTTAGGCAGAACAAACATTATTGCTAAACTTAAGATTCATATCAATCATGCTCAGAAACTTGTTTAGTTTTATGCCATCATGATTACAACCATTTAGATGCAATAGGAGTGGGAGTCATAAAATTCCCAAATGTAAAAAGTGCGAATGGTACTTTAATGACATCAAAGTACGATCAGTTTGTTTGCACAAATTAGTATGCCACAATATACAATGGCCCTATGTTCATTTCTGCTATTGTGTTAAAAATAGATTTGTTATGGATGTAGAGATGGACATCAGAGCAGCATTATACCCATTCTCTACACCACTCCAGGTATATAAAAGTCCTATGTTTCAGTTTCAGTTAAGTTAAAGAACAATAATAACTTTGAAGATAAATACGATTTTCTTTCCATTTTCAATTTCCATACTCAGATGCATTATTTTATTTTTTTTACGAAAGACATGTACACAGACATACTATGGACAGGCAAATCATTTTCAACAGCTAATTGGAATTTCATTTTTGAAGTGATTTAAAAGGAAAAGAAACAGAAAGATTGTTATAGATATGTACTTAATTTATTAGTACAGATATTCCATTTGATTATGTAGTACAAATTTCAGATTGCCTAAACTTCTTTCAACACATATGCAGCTTATGAATTAATTTAAAATCACAGATAATACATCTGGTATTAAAGCATAACCAGCTGAGTTCATCTTGCTTGTATTCACATTATATATTACAAAATGGAGATACAATATATTTAGTAGCATGCATTATTGACTACTTATAAAACTCGGGTATATGGTGTTTATTTTATTGGAGGCGATATTTTAATTAACATTATGGCAATAACAGCATTTGTACAAATACCACCTCAAATATAATATAAATTACATGAACTTGGATTTACTCATATGTCGACCAAAATATAAATCGTAGAGTATGTTATAGTTGTATACACAAGTTCTCTTCTGGTCTTCAACATAATTTGCCGCGTGTGAAATCGTCATTAGAAGGTAGATCAATAACAAAACAAATAACATATGAAATGGTTAATCAGTGCCACAAATTTAAATATCTGCTACTACCTAATCACATAGTCCTCTTTAACAGTGATATTAATATCCAAGTATGTCAAGCTACAAAAGATTAACCTCACACAGAACACATGTGGCAAATAATATTTAAGTAAGACTAAAAGTGAATTTCAAGGAAAAAAGAAACCTTGGTAACATACGCGCAATGAATATCCCATTATATAACCAGACGGTGTTCAATATCAAATAAAATAAATTATTTTGTCAATCCCTTTAGTAGTAACAACATACAAACGCTTAACATAATACAACAATCAGTATGATCAAATAACTTCATTGAGATCATACTCAATCCAACATTCAAATGGACAAACAACCCAACCACAAATATAACTGAATTCATCCAATTCAACCTGCTCCACCCCTATGTCCAATTTCCCCACTGCCAACTAGAACAGAGAAAATAGGCACTTTATATACCAACCTAAAGGCAATGACCATACAATAAATCAGGTTACATAAGCAAGTGATACCCGAGCTGATTTCAAATAAAATAGGAACCTATTTAACACCATGATAATTTTAGTCTATATTCTAACAATAATTACTGTCATTAACATAATATACACCTATCCTCCAACAACAAAAAAACAAAAAACAAAAACAAACAAACATATTGCGTTTTATTGTTACGACTCTATTGTCATAAAGTAAGTAACAGATAGAATCAAAACCAACAAGTTGTATTAGACTTAAAAAAAAGTTTTATCATCAAAATTATGAGATGAAACTTTAAGATGAACTTAAATTACTATGATTTCAATCCAAAATGACCTTAAAAACTTTTATTCAAGTAAAAAGGAATCTAATGCTATGAATAAATTTCAGATCTCGAATGTACTGGTTCTGCAACAGGCCTGATATATCACAATGGCAAAGTTCTGTTCAAGCCCTTCCCGTTGGTCGGTGATTCTTCCTGGGTTCTTCCTCCACCAGTCATACTGACCGCCATGTATGGCCTATCCTGTGCTACAAAATGGCGTTAAACATCACCACCACACAACTATTCAAGTCCTAAGAAATCGAATGTTTCGAATAAATTTCAGATCCTCGAATGTCCATAACTCCTCTGAATAACTTCACATTTGTCCCAAAATAATAGTGTAGTCGAATGAGCACTTTGCAATTCCACTAAAAGTTCCAAACAAATGTTTCAAATAATATCTGAACACATCATTCGTCTGCAGACGTGATGTTACAACAAGAACATAAGAAATAAGAATGCAATAATTGTCTACCTACTGGTACTTATATAGAAACATAAGAGGGGAAATCACATCTTACTCCTACTAGCTATGTCACATTTTGAAACTATCCCACATTGTAAAACAAACCACTGACCTAACCCATGCAATGGGAAATAGCGTAATTCTTCTTAAAACACGCCTGACCTATCTATTAAATGGGAAATGACAGCAAACTTTGTAAAGATGTTTTTATTATTAACGTGACCATAGCTATATGTAGATCTTACGCAATCTACTCGTTAATTCTCACAAGAGAATCTATACCCGTATGCAAAATTTGGATGTAGATAATCACTACAATTTACAAGCCATGAACCAAAATTACAAACATTGTATATATACTTAACACCTCCCCTCATAAAGAAAAGAAATAGTTTCCAAAAAGCATTATTTTATATATTAATCAAACACACAACTGATGACAATAAAATTACCATTGTAATGTCTGATCAATGTAAACATGTATACAAAATAAAATAATGTAGAACTCTCTACAAGTGAAAGCGTATCTGCAATGAAAGTTTATATTCCCTTGATGCGCCTAAAGTTGATATTATACTCATGGAAGAACAAACTCCACCTCAACAATCTCTGATTTGTATATTTTGTTTTATTGATGAATGTACTGGGGTTGTGATCACTGAATATAGCAATCGGAGTAGCTGAATTAATATACACTTGAAGTAAGGCAAAGATCAAAGCAAAATATTCCTTCTTGATAGTGAAATAATTTCTCTGGTGCTTATTTAATTTTTTTGTTTGAAAATTAGCACATAAGATGACCCACACCATTTTGATCTTCTTGAATTAATAAGCCACCAACCCCTACATCAGTTGAATCAATAGTCATTTTAAATGATTGGTTGAAAAATGGAGCTGAAAGAAACGGAGCACTTTCAAGCAGGCCTTTAACTTATCGAGCGCCTCCTGACAGTTATCAGACAAATACAACTTGATCTTCTTATTCAACAGATTGGCCAGGGTCTCAGCAAGTAAGGACAAATTTGAGCAAAATTTCCGATAATATCCAGCCATACCCAATAATCGCTTCAGATTCTTTTAGCTGTTAGGCAAAGAGGAATTCAGAGATATCTTTAACCTTAACTTCTACCGGCTTAACTTGACCATGTTCCATACTATGTCACAAACTTTTAACACAAGTTCAGCAAAACTAACTTTTGTTTGTTTAAATTAATTGTCATATTTGCCTCACTTATTGGAACAAAGAATTTCTAAATAGTTTCCATGTGATCATTGCAGACGTTGCTGTATATAAAGACGTTATCGATGATGGAATCACAAACATGTACACCAGTTGTTACCATGTTCATTATATACTGGAATGTAGAGTGATAATTTTTCAAACCAAAATGCTGCATTTTATATTAGTAGAGTCATTCTAGAGTTGCAAGGGCCGACATTACTTGTGGTCTATCCTTAAATCGAATCTGCCATGATCATTTAAACAGATGGAACTTGGCGACATACTTTGTATTTCCACTTTTGTAAATATTGTAATAAATTGTTGGTATTGGAAATGAGACTGTTTTGGTGACACAGTTCACCTTTCTGTAGTCAGTGCATATATGGAAAGCATTATCTGATTTCAGCATAAAAAAGCCGGTGAAATCTCATTACCTTTGCTTGGTTCAATAAAATCTTTCTCCAACATATATTCGATTTCCTTTTTACAACATTCCTGCCTGAGAGGATTCAATCTGTAAGGATAAAGTTTTACAGGTGTAGAATCCACAATTTCAACATCATATTAGATTTTGTTTGTTCGAGTTGCAACCTCAGGAAATAACTACATATATTCAAATGTTTGCTGCTTTAATTCGTTCTTTTCCTGTGACTGTAGATGTGAAAGTCGTTAATATTTTTGAATTTCGAAGACTGGTTGAACCAAAGTCATTAAATCCGGAGGCACCTCATCATTTAAATCATTACAGTGTGGGACAGGTACAACTAAACTGACTGAATAATTTTCAGGGCTATCTGAGTGAACATATTCCTTTATCATACTTATATGGCAATTGTTTCTGTTGCCGTCTAACAGGAATGTTGGTGATATAATTTGAGTCACTTTTTTTCACTTTATAAGGACCATACCAATTAGCCTGAACAATATTTGGACGTATTGGCAAGAAAGACATAATCTTATCACCAGGCAGAAACGTTCTTTCACGTGTTGTTTTGCCCTGCCTTAATTCCATTTCTGAGTGAGTAGGCTGAAGATTAGTTCTTGCTTCTTCGCAATCTTCTGTAAATAAAAGTTTCACTTTTAAAAGCTCCAACGGGCCATGAACAATATGGCCAAAAACTGGTTCCAAAGGAGTAAAGCCTGTCATTTGACAAATATGACAAGTCCTACGTTATTTAGAAACATCACTGTTAATTTTATGCCAATAAAAGTAATATATGATCCTGTGATAAGTCTTATTGAGTCCCAGATGAACAGCCAATGGAGTTTCGTGGGCTAAACTAATACGTTCCTGTCTATACAACTTAGGAACAACAATTTGATAGCTCACTAATCATTCATCACCAACAGGTACTTCAGTTGATTTTCATTTTCTCACTAGGACCCCATTTTATAGAAAAAAGCAAGTTGGTACTTCTGTGAAGTCAGCTGCGCTAATAGCCCTCTGAAACATAGAGGAGATCTCGGGATCATTTCCTTCTTCGACGATACAAAATTGTGGTTTGTCACCCTGGTTAGAAATGAGACAATCAGTGATAAAAAGAGGATCACAGTGATCAATACCTTTTAATTGATCAGTATCAGGAGGACAAGTGACCTCTTCAAAAGCCTGTCTAATAAATGTGTCTGCCAAAGGAACAATTTTCTGCTTAACTTCATTTCACAGAGAATTTTATCCCATAGCTCTAGCAGTTGTACAAACATGGTATTAATCAGGGATTTCATTTTCAATAGGATCAGCTTTTGATCTAACCAAGTCTTGTCAGTTACAAATGGAATAACCATAACCTTATCTCCAGCTAAGACATTGCCTCGCAACACCCTCAGTGGGCAAACAAGGCACCGGTTTAACAATCAAAAGTCCTGAACTTTTGTCTGATAAATTCACAAAATAGCGTCGAAACCATGAAATGGGCGTGGGGTTGGATCTAATTAATAGTGTGCACTCTATAGATTTGAATGGAGGTTTATACCTGTGTAGTCGCAGTAAGACTTCAAGTTTACCTTCCTTCTACAAACCAACACTACATGCACTTGAAAGATTGCAATATGATCCTTAATATACGGTACTCATCTCTCGGGTGATATAGATTACGTATTATTTCGATTCTCAAATACAAAATTTGTATGAATTCAGAATACTCGAAAATTGGTAGGCTAATAAAGGAATGGCTGTTTAAAACATTGTGAAAATTCTATTAATCTAATTTAGTTTTAATTAAGGTTATAATACATCTAAGGCTTCCGATTTTGAGCTTGAGGTTGATTTTTGCTTAAAATACGGAGCCAGGAATTTAGGTAATCAATAACTGCAATCATCTTTTAGCAAGGTAGTATCCAAGAGTAATCTCTAATATTTCCAGCTCAAAAGGCTACAAAATTGAGTTACAGTTTGTTGATCCGTCTCATCACATTATTCCGAGACGAATCCCTTAACTATGTTTGGTTCTTTCTTCAAATAACACCACATTGACAGTTGTAAGTAAAAGTCCAAACCATATAATTCATTTCAATGCTAAATCATAAACTAAATCTCTTTTTGAGCCAAATAGCGTGTATTAGTTTCTCGTCTACATTATCTCGATTAATAAGTGGAATATTAGACTGCGTCACTAAATAAAGATGCAATGTTTAACGTTATATGTTATTGTGATCATTTGTATTCATAGTTAAATATACAGACAATATTTAAGGTAATTACATTGCTTTCTTCTTTTTTTCATTTTTATTGTGCAAGTCCTTTTTATGGTAGAAACTATTTGCAGTGCACACAGCTCTTCAGCACGAGATAGCATTGCCTCATTAACAAGTCACTCGATACCTGCTTTCAAACTAGACATGTGTATATAACTTTTTTAAAAACATAAGACAGAATAAATCCACATGACTCAACCCGATTTTGACTTGTCCAGAGAAATAATGGGTTTTCTTGTGTGTGCGTGCACGTGCGCGCGCGTGTGTGTGTGTGTGTGTGCATGCTGCTGAGAATTTCAAGGACACTATTAGAAAAGAACGTCGTTAATTTGAGCAAGAATAGGATGAACACAATATTTTGGGCGAATAATAGACTTCACAAACCTCAAGGCCTCATAATCAATCATATCAGCGCTCAGTACTTGACAAAGTTCCAAGAGAACTTAGTGTTGATGTTATCAATGAGAAATGCAGTAATCACAGTTGGATGTTGACTTCTAAGTTAGATTCATACACTATACGTTACTAGGGTTTATTTCTGATTATTTTTAACAGGTTAAATCCTTGTTTTATTCAACTTTATAAATGAAAAAAAAATCGAAAAAATAATGTAATTTTAAATTTAATGAATAGTTTATGAAAAGACAATATTAATAACAAATACATGGGGAAGAAGAAAAAATGTGTATATCGTCTTTGATGTTTTCTTAACAAACAATTTCCATGGCAACATGCGCGTGAATGGAAAATTTTATGACAGCAATCAATTGAAGTCACCTCATACTTATAAATTATGCGAAGAAATTCGGAAAGGGGGTAGACAATTACCCTTACTCTATATAGTCCTTTTCAGTTGTTGACAAGTTTTCATTTCCTGATGAAACCTCATCCCATTCGACAGAGAAATCTAGCTGTTTTGTCAATCTTACTTTTCTTATCTGACCTTGGTTGTCTCAGTCAAGTCGTCTCAGTCATAGTGTCCACGCGCTAGGAACTAATTTTAGGAAGACGACACCCTTGTTGTATTCTGCTGTGCCTGATGGAGCTCTTACAAAATCAAACAACAACAACAACAACAACAACAACAGATATACAACAAAACGAAACTCACCTATAAAGCAACTTACGGTCTCTCTAACTTTGATAACACACCACCCAAGTTGAGAAAATTGTCTTTATGGTTGTGATGTACACTTTTCCACAGATCATCACTTTGGGATCAAAATTAATCACTGGAATCTTTATTAACACTTTTTCAGCTCACATAATCTGACATATCTCTTTACTTTAAAATTAATGCGATCGTCGCTATCAACAACCATCACTTGCCGAAAGATATCTAAATCTAAAGATGAACTACGCTGAGAATCAGCCAATTTGGTGTTCTTGGCAGCCCTATTTTAAACACGAATTTGTACAACTTCCTTGATGCAAGGTTCAAACTACGTCAGAATGCTTGTTACATACGTAAAAACAAAACAGATATTCCGACAAGCGCTACCATACCTTTGCATGACTTATGTCGCGTAAAGCATTTTAAGGGTTAAGAGTTAAATACAATTTGTATTCTGCACAGTGTACTGTTTATATGCGCAGCTTTAAACTAATATGAGGGATTTTTCGTGCATCATTGCTACCCAAGTGCATGAATTTGTACACATTTTCCGGGATTGCTGCATTCACGCGTCCTGGAATCATCTCTGATTAGAACATGCAGCATGTAAACAACTACTATATAGTCATATACTACTGGTGACAATGAATATCATAGTGCATTGTTTA
>JAECUM010081735.1:0-10649 GCA_016617855.1 Megalonaias nervosa | reverse complement strand
TAAATCACAAGTTTTGGTATTTGTTGATGCACAAAATGAAGGTAGGGTGAAAAGACCATGGGAATTTCCTGAATGTTTTATGCCAATCATTCATTAGGTACGAAAATTGCTGCTTTGTATCAACGTCTGTGGGATTTTTCTTGGTCTATCTGCATCCATCTGAATATAAGGTTTCTTACATTACAGTCGTCAGCTTGCCATGGAGGCAATTGATGCCTTTGGCATTATTACTATCGCGAGCGCCAAATTAACATTAGGAACATTGTGTCCAGCACTAAAGTGTGCGTATCACATCATAGTCGTAACTCCGTAGAGCGAATATGATATGCATGAAAAGCCACTTGTAGCTCATACAAGACTGGTGACTACTAAAACATTCATCAGCACTGGATGCTACATTAATACAACTGATCTTGTAAAAAGCTTCAGCTTTACAGAGGATCCGTTAATAGCTATTTTCGCATTGAAATGTAAGCATACACTTCTTGTACATTTTACACCTGTTTTACGACCAAAATACAACAATGTAATAGAATATCTACATATCAAAACATGCAACATAAGTTACGACACCATAGAACAATTGCACTGGACGATGGATGTGCGTTTCATACGTCTATTTGATAATCAAATTCCTGAACCCTGTAATGACACGCCAAAAGGACGCAGTGGGCTACGGGAAATAGCTACACTGAAGTACCACAATGTTCAGGATTCTCACAAGAACCTTACGAAAATATTCTCTTGCACCGACATATTTCCTGAGTTGGCCGAAGCATCTTTCGGGAATATGTCATGGGAGAGAATTACCTAGCTTCCTTCAGGAGCGATTGATATATTTGCAGGCTCTAGAAGTCCCATACAACAACTTTACTGTTCCTCCTTTCTTTCCGTGGACAAAAGAGGAACACAAACTTCCAAGGAATCTGTCTGGAACCAGATATTATCAAAACCATTACAGTGAGGTATTTGGTCTCGATATTCCAGCGAATATATTCAGACGGTATTTCAATCTTGACTATAACAAGATATCAGATCTGAGTAATTTTTCCTTTCATGGATATCTGCACATATTAACTGTTAAAAGCAACCACTTGGTTCATGTTGGAGTACAATCTTTTCGAAACGTAAGTGGACTGCAGCATTTAGACCTATCTAAAAATGAGCTGGATCAATTCCCAATGGACATATTTAATGTCCTTGTTACGCTTAGGTATCTTAAACTACAATAAAAATAATATTCAAGAACTGGGCACTGGAATTGTTCATGATTTACAATCGCTTACATATCTGAACGTAGCAAACAATTATATTTCATTGCTTCAGAAAGGTTTATTTATGAGACTGGGAAAACTGAAGGTATTATATTTGGAGTACAACAATATTTCAATTATAAAAACAGGGGCTTTCCCAGCTGATTCGATTGCTCTGAAGTATGTTTATCTAAACCAGGGGTCTCAAACACGCGGCCCGCCAAGCCATATCCTGTGGCCCGCAAAATGATTGGCGTCACATGGTGTCATGAGAGATTACAAAGTTGGTGTGGCTCGCGGGCCATCGAAAATGCCCTCATGCGGCGCTCAGGGTGGTTTGAGTTTGAGACCCCTGATTTAAACAACAACCCTTTGTTGTCCATGTCTGATTGTATATTTGCGACTCAAGGCTTGTCCCTTGTTAACCTATAGTCAACCCTGATATCATTTAGGACCTTTGCTGATTATATCGACCATATAGTCTACTACAGATTCGTCTTTATAGTCATTGGGTCGCCATGCAGCTCGGATATAGATCTTAACAAGAAGTGGACAAATTGAGACTAATAGAACTGATTAACGCATGGGTAGAAAATCTATCCTTGCAAAAAATAACATTAAGAAGACAATAGGAATTGAACTCATTATGAAAAACTATCATTCAAACTCGACGGAAAATTGTCTTGCAGCTGCGATATCGTTTCATTTCTTAGACTCATTTATGACCTTCTGAAAGAAAACACCATAAAAGGGGATGAATACTATTTCAAAGAATGGAAATGCGAATTCCCGGTAGAGCTGCCAGGAAGAAGGATACTGGATGTCAAGCCGGAAGAAACCTACTGTCCGATAAATGTGTCTGGCTGTCCTGAAGACTGTTCTTGTTACAAACGTGCTGTCAGCTTGAGCGCGATCGTGGATTGTCGAGGACGCCACTTATCGGATCTGCATGATGTAACGCCTCAGGGTAATCTGGAACTGTTATATAGCGGAAATAATATCAAGACATTAAACAACATGGACTATTTGGGGTCCGTGAAAGTGCTAGATTTAAGCGATAATAGCATCAGCAAATTAGAAACATCAGCGACCAGTAACCTTAACAATGTGCAAAAGTTTTATCTCCATTCAAACTTGTTGGCTCTTTTGCCTGAAAATATTGCTGACATACGACTTGAAAACTTGACGCTAAAACACAATCCTTCTAAATGTGGTTGCCACACTCTTTGGATGAAAGATTGGATGGTAAAACGAAAAAACACCATTATCGATTGGAGCGATGCAAAGTGTAACGATGTAAAAGAGGAAGCAAGACCATTCTTGTTAGTTTTGGATTACGAGTTTGTGTGCGAGGAGGACTTCGATTCTCTTCGTCACGTGATTATTCCAACTGTTGCAAGCACTGTCATCCTTCTCCCAGTTATCTCAGTGCTTGTGATTGTCTATGCATATCGATTGGAATGTAAGGTTCTAATATAGATCTAATTTCGTGTCCATCCTTTCGACAAAGACACGGCAAATAAGGACGAGGGGTTGATGCAGTCATAGTTCATTCTGGAAAACTGACAGACTGGGTCATGGAGCACGTTGTGAACATCCTAGAAGGAGAGAATTATAATTTCCATATATGCCACATGACTCGTGATTTTGTCGTTGGGTTCACGTTTCAAGAAAATTTGAACCAGGTCGTTCGGCACAGTAAACGAATGATTCTACTTATTTCTGATGATTGGAAAACAGATGATGAAACTTTCAATGTTGCATGGAACATCGCCCAAGAAAAGATTAAAGAATCCAAATCAAATTTTGCTATTATTATCAGCTATGGAGTGATATCCAAACAAATAAAAGACAAAGCTCTCTTGAGGTTTATACAAAGAGGAAGGTATATTGACTCCAAGCACAAATTGTTTGTGGAGAAAATTCTGTATTCCATGCCGATGAAAGATGACCGTAGACAAGAGATAAACCCAAATACCAGGAGTCTAATAGAGAGAGAATTCGCCATGCACGAGGAGGAGGTAGATGACAAAAGGATTCACGCTTTCATTTCGTACTCAGATGAAGATCAAGAATTCGTTACTAGTGAACTGGCCCCAGAGCTGGAGAAGACTGGATATAGGCTCTGCCTCCCTGACCGCGACTTTATTCCCAGTGTTTCAAAAGGAGAGAATATTCTGAAAGCGATAGCTGTGTCACTCAGGACGGTATTCGTACTGTCAGAGTCACACATCAAAATAAAGTGGTCCCTTTTCACCTTCATAACAGTTTGTGGGAAGCCTCTTAGAGACAAGACGAACTACGTGATCGTCATTGTGTGGGTAGACGTTGACCTGGCCATTATGGATGAAGAGGTTAAATATTATCTAAAGACATACATCAGTCTTCACGTGAACGACCGGTGGTTCTGGTCGAAACTTCTGAACAATCTGTCACCTAACGGCCGGCAAGATGACAATGGGCATACCTCACCACTCTTTATGTCGAGATGTACTGCCCCAGATGATGGTACAATAGAGATGAAAGAGGTTCGCAATCTTAATGAGCACCGTCAAAGTAGATTTTAGGTACCTCTTTTCCTCTTGCAATTATTTTGACAATGCTGGGTTATATCGTACTGCCACTACTGCCAGTGTCGGCGTAAAATTTATGTTAAGGCAAATCTTTTTCGTCTCCGCGTGAAGTTCTTACTAGGTTAGTTTTTAGCTTTACTGACCTTATTGGATGGCCCGTTGTTCGTCCGTCCGCATGTAAGATCGCACTTGAAATTGTTTTTATTCAGGAATCAAGGCCACCTTGAGAATATTTTTATTGCTACTCCTGCAGAATGTATGGTAATGTCAACATGGGATTTTCACTTAGTGGATTTTTATGATGTCTGCGCCAATCTGACGACCTAAATGGCGCCAAGGCAGGCATCTTAAAATATTGTTATCACTACTACTCCTACACGGAAAGTCATATTTGTAAATGGTTTGCAGGAGGAGAATATCTACGATGTCTAGTTGGTACTAAATAAAAACTTTGCCGATTTGACGTCAGTATAGTTACACCGCATCCATCATGAAATCAAGTTAGTGATTCTTCTAAAAAATTGAAAGTCTTATCGACATAGAAGAAGACCACCTATGATATGCAGTTTTCCCGTAGTGAAAATAATGATGATCTGACCGCAAATACGGCTGCCACGATCAATATACTGAAACTATTTCCACTAATTCTCTTAAATATATGATTATATGAACATGGGTTTTTCATCAAAGACCTTCTAATGGGGTCTAGTTTGTTCTAAATGTAAATGGTGCATATCTTACAGCCAATATTTCAGCCACAGAAATTTTGTCTCAATTGAAACCTCGCTTAAGATTATGAGAGCTGGTTTCGATATTTATGTATCAAAAAGAAGGCATGGCCTTATCTTGAACTCCTGCAAATACTTTTCGGACCGAAGAGCATCAGTCCCTTTGATGAACGTTTGTTTCTTGTATTTGCCACAGCAATCATATTATAACAGATGCTTATATGTCTTTCCAACTTCAAGTAAAATAATTTTACAATGGACATAATTTTCGATAATCCGAAACCAGTTATTCTATACCTAGATCATTGGAGCGATCAGCCTATCCAACAGTTTCCTTTATTTATCCATACATACTTTAATTTGTGTGTACCATTTGACCTTTCTCATCTCATGAAAGAACGGTTTGCTCGTTGCTAACTTATATCGCATAGAAACGGTAAACGTCTCGGGTAGATTGTGCTTTTTTCTTCTATTTTTGACTTTGCAGGGAAGTGTTATTTTAGACCATAATGTAAATACTCATGTGATAAGTGTCTTTATGTCTTCGTAAGTGTTTATTTCCAGTCGCTATGAAGGGGTCTAAACTTTGGGCTGCACATCGACCTTGCACCATTGCTAATGTTAGTGTCATTTTAGAGAAAGTCTTCTAGATGAGAATTTAATATCAGAGGTGTTCTCATAATCTGATATTCCCCTTGACCTTTGAGGTGGTCAAGGTATATATATTCATAATCTGATACGTATCTCGGGTTTTACTTTTTGATGTTATGATACGAGTAAAGTCTCGTGCTGCTTTGTGATTGCATTTACACTATGTCAAATAATTATCATGTTCTACATTGTGCCAATTTCAGATCTAGTCTCTTTAACTTTGTCTGTTGTCATACAACTGAAACCTGTTAATAAATGAACGGAAATACGATAGCTGCCTTATTGAATTCGTCAAAAAGAATCTTTGTTTTCTTATAAAAAAAAAAAAAGTCTTTTAACATAAACAGAGGCTATGAGAAAAGACATTCCCGCTCCTAACTCAGAAACATACACACAAAAATATTTGATATTGATAATTTACGTATGAACACAGATAAAAAATATTTCAGTCATTTTGGCAAATTATAGTGATGTCTAGCACTGACTCATCATGCCTCAGACACGTGACATAGTCCCACTGAGTCAAATTATCCTGACACCAGGCCGACTAGTCCTAACACTAACCTCTTAATGCTGAGTGCCAAGTGAAGCCGTTGCTAGTACTATTTTTAATAAGTCTTTGGTATGACTCGGCCAGCGTTCGAACCTGCGAACTCCCGCATCCAAGGCGGATGCTGTAACCAGATAGCAAGGTCAAAATAACTACCGCTTCATTATAGATAATAATCACAACGTATTGACAGTAATCAAAGCAACTCCCCATCGTTGCTGATAGTAATCACAACAACTCCCCTTCGTTATTTATAATAATCAAAACAACCCCCCTTCGTTATTGACAGTAATCACAACAACTCTCCTTTGTTATTGACAGTAATCACAACAACTCCCCTTCGTTATTGGTAGTAATCACAACGACTCCACTTCGTTATTGATAATAATCAAAGCAACGCCCATTCGTTATCGATAGTAATGACGACAACTCCCCTTTGTCATAGATAGTAATCACAACAACTCTCCTTCGTTATTGATAGTAATCAAAACAACTCAACTTTTTTAATGATAGTAATTACAGCATCTCCTTCTTTATTGATAGTAATCATAACAACTTCCCTACTTTATGACAGTAATCATAACAACTCCCCTTCTTTATCCACAGTAATCTAAATACCTCCCCCTTCTTTATCCACAGTAATCTAAATACCTCCCCCTTCTTTAACCACAGTAATCTAAATACCTCCCCTCTTCTTTATCCATAGTAATCTAAATACCTCCCCTTTCTTTGTCTATAGTAATCTAAATACCTCCCCCTTCTTTATCCACAGTAATCTAAATACCACCCCTTTCTTTATCCATAGTAATCTAAATACCTCCCCTTTCTTTATCCATAGTAATCTAAATACCTCCCCCTTCTTTATCCATAGTAATCTAAATACCTCCCCTTCTTTATCCATAGTAATCAACAATTCCACATTTTCCTTTCACGGAGTCTAGTAATGACCTATTCATTACACAGATTGGTGACTTATACTGAGTATGTTTATCAATTCGTCCTTTTGTCACATATATAACGGCGACTATCTGTGTGTGTGTGTGTGATCGTTTTTGTGGTACTTTTCCTGTTTGTTATATACCTGTTTTAGAAGTATGTGTTTGACATGTGTAAAGTTACAACACTGTTTTAGAAGCATGTGTTTGATATGTTTAAAGCTAAAACATAATCCATTACCCTCCTCCCCCCCCCCAACAAACCCCAAACAAACAAAAAAAAATAAAATATGGCTGAGTATAATATAGCAAAATATTTTATAAAAGTTTAGGAAAAAATATAAATGTCGAATGAAAATAAAATAGCCCAATCCCTGTCACCGTCTGAAAACAAATTAGAAACATCAGGTCAAACAGGATACCACTTTTGTTGTAATCAATGAAATCGTTTATAATTGTCTCTCTCTCCAGTGACGGTAGCATGTATTAGCTCAGGATTGACCTTTTCCTCCTCAGAATTACTCGGATGCACTTGTACTAACACTTCCCTTATTGTGTGCAGCGAAAAAGATCGAATGTCAATAAATTTAATACAGCAAGATTTACCTCCTTGAAACTCTTCTTACAAAAGAGACAGTATCGTAACAACCATTTGCTATCAATTTAATTTTTTTGCCATGCACGGATGATGTTACTCATTTAAATACTTTACAAATAATGATTTCATTAATTCTTTTCACTATAATTTTCACATCTTCTGCATTGCTGAGTTTTTATCATTTACCACACTCTTCCATAGAAATGGTTCGACTGGTCATGTTTTGCACGACTTTAACATCGACGAACGAAAATTTTTCTTACATACATCAAACCAGAGCTACATTTGCATACACAAATTGCTGTCTTACCGGGTCTGTCCAGTTGTCCGTTTAAAGTCTATGAATTATACCAGAAACACATCTAAATGTTCTGTGTAACGTAATATTAGATTCCTGTTTTTTTTCCCCTGTATAACGAAAATATACCGGTCGATTTCGACAGGTAGCGGTCTTCCAACCTCTCGGCCAGTAAAGGACCAAATGAAATTCGAGTTAAACCTTTCTTTGTCAGTACAGTTAACAAGTGTTTTATAAAACAAAAATTAAAAAAAAATCTAACATGATTAAATATCGTTCCTCTGCTATCAACCTCTATATATCTACAGATCTACGACCATTATAGACCATTTATTTTCATAGATTATATAACAAATACTCAAAATGGATAATAACTTAAGTAAATAACAGTGTACGTTCACACGTTCTTTTCATATATGAATATACTGACGTTTCTTGACCAATCTTCGGTACGTATGTTTAATTATTTTGCCTGCTTGACCTTTGTTCGTGATTGAGGGCAAATATTTGGCCTACCTGACTCTTGTCATTTGTTTTATAGATGCTCACTTGGATCCGAGTTCTAGACCTAACCTTGTTTACGAGTTTGGCATGTCCTGAAAGCTAAAGTGTTGACAATATTTATGGAAATTTCCGTTAGTTTTCAGAAAATTCTATTGCGATCTAGGTCAAGTGGGAGTGTATACAAAGAAGATTTTGCAAACAAACCTTTCACTTCTATTTTATGATTAGTCTTTGAAATCGCATTTAGTTGTTTTCATTTATAATTTGAAAGGAAATATTTATTCAAATTATTCATTGGAATTACAAAATGTTCGTTGACTTTTTGACTTAAACACAACTTTGGGATTATTGAAAACTTATTCAAAGGCATATTTAATGTCATTATTGTAGCACATCAACACATTCAAGACTATTGGAACATCATCAACCACATGAGCAGATAAAACACTGTTGGAATTCATTCGGAACATTCTGTACTTTTGGACTTGTGATAGAACATTTAAGATTATCTAAAGTCTGGTTCATAATACTGTAATTGACTTTTCAATTTTAGCATTGTATTCTAGGGAAATAAATTATTTTTTGATTTTAATAAACTTGATAGTCTTTGCTTCTTTATGTTACATAGCTTAAGCCCATATAGTCGTAAGAATCTTCAAATTTAAGCCTAAAATGCATTTATTCATTGTAGCACCATTTACACATATATACATACATACATACATACATACATACATACATACATACATACATATATTTATTATTATTATCATTATTATTATTATTATTATTATTATTATTATTCCTAGAGATAACTGACAACAGAATCATCCTTCCCTCCTCCACCTCCGCCATAACCATGACCACCACTACCCAAGCTGTCATGTGCTCTAATACGTGTACCAGTTTAGTCATTTCCAAATTAGGTCAAGACAGTCCAATATGACCACGTGCGCAGCATCCGTCCATTAAGAGGTCGTTGTCACAGTTATCGGAAAGATTTGTTTATTACCGTTTAGAGCAAATTCTTAAAGTGGTTGTATAGCCTATCTGTATGTATTTGTGCGTATATGACAAAGTGTGCGTACGACAACTATTGCACGCATCTAAATTGGTTTTATATTATGCGTGCGTTTGTTCAGTAAGACTGCGTAATGGACTAGCCACTAGATTTTTGGGGTGGGTAGGTGAGATTTTCTTTCCAACCAAGATAAAAATTTTCTTTCCTTTTATTCCATCTTAAGAAAAAATGTGTAGAAATAGTGATTATTTTTATACATACCAAGAAACCTTTAAAAGCTTTTTTTTGCGGGGAGGTGGCCTAAAGTTTAACACAAATATTCTTGGTTCCCTTCATCATCCCTCGCACTTTCTCCGCAAAATTATATGGTCGGTCTCTAGAAATGTTTCGCAAGGCGATCTTCTTAAATTATGCTGCTGCATCTGGGTTGGGGGTTGGAGGTTGGAGGAATGTTGAAGAGAGAAATTAAAGTTTCTGAAAAATTATTCCATTGCACCCTTTTTCTGCACATTCGCAACTGGTTCTTAACTACGACTGCTATTACTATTACTACTTATCGTAATCATCACCGATAGCAAGGTCCTTTGACTTCTTCGTCATCTGTTTGTCATCTTGTTTGCTTAAATTGGAAACAAATAACTAAGTTAAATTTAAAACAAATGACGAAGTAATTAGAGACTATGTGAAATCCGGTTGCAACAAGCAGTCTGAAGATGATGTAGGTTATATACATGTCTGAACTTTAAGCTACGTTTTCTACTATGTCGTCCAGTAAACAGTGCAGTAACGGAAACGATAAGCTTGCTAGAATATTGTCCAGCTCAGAATTTCATGGTAAGGAGAGTTATGTACTTTATTTAAAAATCAACATTTTTGATTATATTTGAAAAAATATATTTTTTAGGAAAATGTTAATGTCCATAAAAAAAATGTGTTTCTAGAGCGAAAACCGATGCTACTACAGACATTTTATGTCTTGGCGCAAAATAAAATCGTTTCTAAAGCTGAGCGTAGTATGGGACTGTCTACTTAATCTTTGTGGGTTTGTTGGGGGAAGTTCTGAGCCCCCAAAGAGCATGAAAGAAATACTTTTGCTCAGATTTGTAGGATAAAAAGAATTTCGTATGTCTGACGTTTACATTTTATCTCCTGAAATACACAGCGGTGGTTGAACGTTTTATTGTACCTGTCAGAATTGTTATTCTTATATACTGGGATGTTATACTATTTTTTGTTTGTTTTAAAGTTACGTTACACGACTGTCGGGTGTTTTGTGTCTTATTACACATTGTATTTATCAGAAGTGTTATTGTTATATGCCTCAATGATCTGTGTGTGCGCATTAAAAGGTACCTAACACAATATGATATATAATTATTGCACTCCCCAATGATCCATAACTTACGATATGGATCAACGGCTACGAGTAACCAACACTCTTTGATCTAGATTTATTAAGTTTCATAGTTTATAAACCCAACAATGTTGGTGCCGGATGATATTAATTACATAGCGCAATACAAGTACCAAAATTTTGC
>JAECUM010081734.1:0-10876 GCA_016617855.1 Megalonaias nervosa | reverse complement strand
GTTACCTGTGTGCTTAGATCATGTTCAGTTTTCACAAGTACAATATCCAAAGAAATCTCAGCCATAGTACATAAAAATAGCATGGAGGTGTGTCAAAAAACACAAAAACCTAACAAAAACTCAAAAAACATTGTCTCCATTGTGCATTATCCAAATGCAAACAAATTCATCTTACACCGATCATTCTGTCAGAGGTACATTATATCTGTAAGGCGCCCCAATAGCGAGAACTTGATTTGGAGCATCAGAGATACAAATTATCTTTCCAATCTTCGGCCTCCATTATGTCTGACAAACTGAAAAGCTGTACCAAAAGGATCAGTCCTCACAGATGTCTTGGGCGACGAAGAAGCTGGACAAAAGTCCAGTTGCAGAAGATTTATCATTCCCTTCCAACACTTTCAAGGATGTAACGCTGACTGGAATTGCTCATAATCCCACCTGAAGTTCCGAAAGCATAAATGAAAAGGAATCTTACCTGACACGCCATCTTAAAAGTGTGAAGTTTGTGTTACCACGTTTAGTAACAATGGTCATTTGAAAAGACCCGTGAAGATATATAGAGGGGAAGAAATATTTAAATGTGACGGTATAAAATAAGATTGCTTGATAGTTGTAGTACGAAGAGACACATGAGCGTACATAATGGGGATGAACCATCAGAACATAGATAATAGGTATGAACCATTCAGAGTACAGTTAATAGGATAAACCATTCGGAGTACAGATAATGGGATAAACCATTCCGAGTACAGATAATGGGATGAACCATCCAGAGTACAGATAATGGGATAAACCATCCAGAGTACAAATGATGGGATGAACCATTCAGAGTATAGATAATGGGAATGAACCATTCAGAGCATGCATAATGGAGAAGATACTTTCAGAACATACGTAATGGGTTTGAACTATTCAGAGCGTAGATAACGGGGATGAACTAGTGAGAGCATACATAACGGGGAATATTCATTCAGAGCATGCATAATGGGGATGAACCATTCAGAGCATTCATAATGGGGATGAACCATTCAGAGCATTCATAATGGGGATGAACCATTCAGAGCATAGATAATGGGGAAGAGCCATTGAGATGTGAAGTTTGTGATATGATGTTTTGTGGCATATAAACAACATCCTTTTAGGAAATTACAAAGTTGCGAAATTAAACTGTTTTGTTGTAAATGATTTGGATAATCAGTTGGATAAAGGGGACCAAGTGGACCTTTTGTATTAAATTTTGGAAAAGCTTTTGAATTGCTAAACAGTATACTATTTCATTATGGAATTGCAAGCAAAACTCTGAGCTAGGTAGATTCTTTGTATGTTTGGTTGTAAATGGTTCCGGATCTAGTTGGTCAAGTAGCTTCGTGAGTACCTCAATGCACAGTACTTGGACTTGTATTCTTTTCCTAACACAACAAAGGTATCATGCTTGAAACTGACTCGTTAATTCGCTTCTTTGTTGATGACTGTATATGCTATAAATCGATCCCGATTGAGCAAGATTCTAAGATATTACATAATGATATTCATAAACTAAGACAGCGGGCACAAAAATGGGGCAAGAGATCTCAACCTAGGAAATGGAATCTTCAAATTCAAGGATCACACACCAAACAAAATTGTACCTTAGCTATTTCGAGATGAACGTGTCATCTTGCCCACAAACTGCGAAAGAAGTAGCTTAAAAGGGCTCATTTGGACCTCTTTCAGAATATTCTTGTACCATCTGGGATTCCTACCTACATTTTTAGAAGATCAAATTTAAATTAAAAAAACAAAACAGCAGGGAGCCAGGTTTTGTTAATTCTGATGATGAGTGTAGCCTGGGATGTAAGGCCTCCGTAAATTGTCATGGAAACTTAATAAACGCTCTTTTACAAAGGCCTGAAAAAGAAAGCTAAAAATAACCTGCAACAACTTAAACCACATCGAACCAGTTGAAACCATCATGAATATATTTATTCCATGCCATAAGCACGAACTGATAGCTACCAACTTTAACCCAGAACAACCAGCGACTGGAATTAATTACCAAAAATAATAATCGCACGTGACGAATTATCTTCAAAATTAATAAGGAAGTCTACGATTTATTTGTGAGAGTGACGATCGTTTTGAGACGTTTCGGTACTCATCGGTTTCTCCTTTCTTTCCACTTCTGTCTTTCTTCCCACTTTCATATTTCCTTTATACGTATATCCTATCTTCCACCTTCTGTCTCTGGGCTGATCTTGTGCTGGCACCCTGAAAACTTCTTGGTAATAAGACAAGGAACATACTTTCTTGCACTCCTGCTGTACTTTCAGCAATCGAGCTACTTCTCTTATAGATTTTCCGTCCGACTAATGGGCGACCAACCTTACATGGTCCGATATACAACAACAAATCCCCTTACATAACATATAGGTTCACGACACTACGCCAGTATAACCACTACTGTTACGAATATCGCAACACTTCGTCTATGTGTTTATATATTCCTATAAGACAATCTAAGACGGTATACATGAAGTAATTATTCATACTGCTGGCGTTGTAAGAATTAACCAGGACATACCTGATTCATTCAGAGTATTGGTTCATACCACTATAAATCGACGATCGTTACATTCTAATAAACGCAAATACACATCATAACTCATTGCAAAGATAATTACAAGTAACTGCATGCAAAATAATCAACTTCACTCAACAAACTATAAAATTCGATCAATATCATCGTACCATTCAAAGCTTTCAAATGTCAAAATCCAAGTTCTTTAACGAGTCAAACCGATCCCACCGATTATTCGGTGTGTCTCTTCGCTTGAATTCACTTCTACTCACCCCGGTTCCTTGTACCTAGAACACTTTATTCATGTCATTGTTTACTACAATAACCAATTCTACTGTTTCTTTAATACTGCCTGTGGTTTTGGTGGGGTGAGGTGTTCTTTTTTTTTTCTTTTTGCTACTCTTGTGCTACTCTACCAATAGATACATGTATATGAATGAAATTCCAGGCAATATTTGCAAACACTGACGTGTACACATAAGTCACATGGTCCAAGGAAAATTTATCAAACTGAATAGTGTCCTCAAACTTACAGCTAATGAGCCATTAAATTTAAATGACTTTGGAGAACTGCGTTTGCATTGATTGCAAGGTGAACTATAGTACAAATCACACATTTGTGCTGCAAATGATTGAATGTGTGTATGTATATGTATTTAATTGATTTTAATGAATATTGTACCTGTAAATACGCATAGGTAACATATCTTTTAACTGACTGAACAATTATGCAACATGTTAATAATTTTATTTATCGTTTATGCATTAATGACAAGCATACTGTAGCAATTAGTCATATTGTCAGACCCTTACATATGCATTTTTGGAAAACAAACAAAGGAACAAACAAAATGAGGTACCTTCACATGTACAATGACCGAGGACAGTCATAACGAGGTGGGGGGAGCTAGAGATAAATGTCGCAGTGCCCCAGACTAGAGCTAAGCTTGAAGCTACTGTTGGTCACGGTATCCACAACAAGCTACTGTTGGTCACGGTATCCACAACAAGCTAATGTTGGTCACGGTATCCACAACAAGCTACTGTTGGTCACGGTGTCCACAACAAGCTAATGTTGGTCACGGTGTCCACAACCAGCTACTGTTGGTCACGGTATCCACAACCAGCTACTGATGGTCACGGTATCCACAACAAGCTACTGTTGGTCACGGTATCCACAACAAGCTAATGTTGGTCACGGTGTCCACAACAAGCTACTGTTGGTCACGGTATCCACAACAAGCTAATGTGGACACAATCTGAGTTCAGAGGGTAGGATCACTAAAACAGCAGATATGAAGTATAGGAGAGTTAAGATAGGGTTAGATGTAGAATATAGAAATTTATTTTATTTAGTCGATATCTAGTTGTGAACTAACAAATAAAGGCAGAAGAAGAATGTACTTGTTGAGTTCCTGTTACCACCCACGGAGAATAGCAAAAATGAGAAATAAGGCTTCCTTGACAATGCTACTTACCAAAGTAATAACAACACCAGGAAGAGCTACACAAATCTAGTAATTACATGCGAGTAAGTGAATACTGAGCAAAATGAATATATTATTTAATTCAAAAACTGATTGTTGTAAACATGTGATGATTTTATCTGCGTGTGGTCGTCTTTTCGAGTCCTTTTGGCTTACGCCTCTTGGTTTCAATGATCTAAGACTGAGCATCCAGCAAGATTCATTTTCTTTCCTTGTTTTGGAATTCCAGATGCGGTTGTAAGCAATTGCAGTCAGTGTTACACCACTGAACATGTGGCCAGGAGAAGAGAAGTGTTCTGCAAGCATCACTGGCATCCACTCAGATCTGCGAAAATTGATCCTTTTGTGTAGCTATCGGTTTGTTAGATATAATGAAGGACGTAGGTCGCAAGGATAATTGCTTTCTCGTGGGCCAAATCAAGATCCGCAATCAGCTTCTGGACATGTTATAGCAAGGTGACTCACAGTGGAGACCTGCATAGGTAGCACTGTTTAGAATGATGTACCTAGCTATATAGTTTCGGGGGAAG
The DNA here is from genome assembly GCA_016617855.1 of Megalonaias nervosa. Lineage (NCBI taxonomy): Eukaryota > Metazoa > Mollusca > Bivalvia > Unionida > Unionidae > Megalonaias > Megalonaias nervosa. The sequence continues at coordinate 6,299 of JAECUM010081734.1, read as the reverse complement.
ATGTCATTACTGATATTCACCGATGGCTCTTTGTTATTAAAATCAGTAGCCTCTTCCTTGTTAATTGCTTTTATTAATGCATGTCTTTTATATATTATGTCCAACAAGCAGTTTGCTCTTCCTCCGTAAAAGTACATTCAAGAAAACAAAGCTGAACGACAATCTCAGATACACGTTATGCATACCCACATTGTCATTTAACTGTTTTAAAGAAACCGTCCTGTGATGTTTAACCATAGTGGAAGTCTGAAGAGGTACGTGAGAACAGAGTAAATTATGTGATAAAAGGTTTATATATATGAGAAGTGTCAAGACGAGATTTGGGATACATGCTGGATACAACTGTTTAATAAGAATGATCATTTAAAGAGGCTCATGAAGAGACATGCTAGAGAGAACATTTTCGAATGCAAATTTGTGATGAATTCTTTGGTTACATCCGTTGAGTATATCAAAAGGTAACATGCTGTGCATACTGGAGAAAACGAAAACATTCAAATTTTAAATATGCGACAAAATGTTTGGTTAGAATGGTGCATTCAATCGGTACACATACACACACAGGTGTGCAGTTGGCAATTTAATGTATAGTGATAGCCATTTGTAAAAAAATAAATTACACAAGAATGAAAGTTTAAAGAGACAAATGAGAGTACATATTGGCGAAACATAATTCAAGTGTGTGATGAGCTGTTGCTGTTGTACACAAAGTATTAATAGACACATAAAACATCATCTTGGAGAAAAAAGACACATAAAACATCATCTTGGAGAAAAAGATACATAAAACATCATCTTGGAGAAAAAAAGACATAAAACATCATCTTGGAGAAAAAAGACACATAAAACATAATCTTGGAGAAAAAAGACACATAAAACATCATCTTGGAGAAAAAAGACACATAAAACATCATCTTGGAGAAAAAAGCATTCACTTGTCAAGTTTGTGGAAGAATGTTTCTTGTGAATTGAGGTTTGGCGAAGTAGCGTTAATGTATGAAGTTGTAAATATCAGAAATTCCGGTCATGATTTGAAAAATGGATTGGTAAATTAATTGTATATGTCTGACTTTTTTTTTTACTTTCTCATCTGTCGGAGATTTTACTGGAGTAGTCTCCTGGCCTTCACTTAATATTTCAATCTCAGAATCTTGGCTTTGAATAAGATCGTGTCACGTGTTTTCAATAAATGTCTTCCGTTACGCTTGTATTCATACCCATATGCTGTTTGTGCTGAATAAGACCGATCACTATGTTTATCTGTGACAACTGCTTCTAACCAAGTTTTGTTGGGCTGTTGTATTGTAGCTGAATCGCCTATATTTATAGACTCTATGGGGTGTGCCTGTCTATCATAACAACATTTTTCTCGTTGTTTGTTTAAGCCAGTCATTGTTTTGATGATAGTATATGGGACTCATTAGGGAGAATGCTTTCCTTTTCTGTTGTCAGTACTGAGCCTACCCATAAGCAATTATGCTGGTATCCAATGTTCAATGGGGTTCTCTAGAAAATCTATTAAAGGATCTTTCTTATCGACCTTGGCCTTGGCGAGAATTCTTTTACATATATGAAGATACATTTCTGCATGGTCTTTTGACCGGCGATAAAGAGGATTGGTTGCCATTTAAACGAAATCCCATTTCTTTGCTAATCTTGCAAACTCTTGAGAACTGTAAAATAAACCATTGGCTGAAATGACCTCTTTACTAATTCTCCAATATTGCTTTCATGCGATTTATAACTGGAGTACCCTTAAGATCCCTTGAGATCCGGGGTATTTTTAAGCTCAAAGTACCTGCGGTAATAGTCTATTAAAATAATGCAATTTTTGTTATGTTACGAGTATATGCTCTTAAAACAAGCAACAGAAAAGGATGAAAGGCAACAAGCTTTGTAAAATTTAACAAATAATTTATTTCCCTAGAATGCAAAGTGAGAATGAGAAAAAAAGAACTTACTGTATTGCAAATTAAATCCCACAATAATCCAAGAATTACAGGCACAAGTCCTAGTAATTTAAAGTCCTACATAATATTCAGTAAAATTCCAGAATAAATCCCCAAAAACTGAAGGCTATGTCTTGCCTGTTATAGCTCCTAGTTTGCTGATGTGCAAACAGTATTTTGTTGAATCACAGAAATATAATTCCAGGTTTGAATACACTATAAATTCCAGCGAATGTCTCTATCCAAGAATTTTATCAGAACACATTTGTATTTCCAGAGAAAATAATAATTTATCCCAAGTGGACACAACATAATACAACTTGAAAGTGCTACATGTTAAAGCACGAATGATAAAATCCTCTCAGTTACAATATATATATATATATATATATATATATATATATATATATATATATATATATATATATATATATATATATATATATATATACTTGACCTCAGGGCACAATTAGCATTTTCTAAAAAAAATTACCTAATGGAAAATAACCTCCTAGAATGGTCCCGATGTTTACAAAATAAAAACAATAACCTGTAAAATTCACTTAGGAAATTCCAAAACCTTGACCCAAATAAACATATTTACTTCTGCTATTAATAATAATACTGATTTTAAGCCCATACATTTAGAGAATAATTTAGCTATGTATTAGTTGTTTACAAAGAATAAAATAAAAAGTCAGTTGGGTCAAGCAGAAATGAACTGAATTTTTGACGAGGTCATGCCCATAATACAAAGTTTCTTTACAATAGTATGCATTGAAATAAAATAAAGTAAAACTAACCAATAAACAAAGCAAATGAAATATACATAACAGTTATTCCAGGTGAATAGGTCAGTAGGTCAACTTGCCAAGGATAATCAGTGAATTCATTGAGGTTCACTAGTTCCTTTATATTTGAGTTACAAACAGGACAAGTCAGCACTATAGGACAAGTTACAAACAGGACAAGTCAGCACCATATTCGTTATGTCTCCAGAGGTTCTTGGCCAAAACATATCATCATGCTCTCTTTTCAAGCATTTTTCAGTACCCACATGACTTGTATATACTATTTCCAGCATCCTTGACCTTAAGGCTAGGGGTTTTACAATATTGTGACATTTAATTGCCTCTACAACATACAACACGTCCCTAACATTTCAATAAGAGGTTATTTGGCCTTGACACTGATTGGTCATCCTTGAAGTACTACCTTCTTAAGTATGCTTAATTGTTCATCTTGATCGTACTGAGAAATTATTTCCTAGATTTTTCTGTCGCTTACTGGCAAGTGTGACATTACCATATTGCCCTGTAGGTCTATTCCATTCGACTGTTTTTTGTATGTGTCATTTAAGAACTTACTACTCAATGATTCAGCCATTGGTACTTCCTGTCCTGACATGTGTTTAAGTTCAAGGTCATATCCTTGCAGTCTTAAGAGCATGCACTGTAGAAGTGCAGGGGCAGCATAGAGACGTTTCTTAAAATTTTACACGAGTGGTAAGTGATTATTTTGTACGTGTAGTTTGGGCCCGTATACGAATTGGTGACGTTTCTCCCATCCAAACACAATTGCAAGTATTATTTTTTCTCTATTTGTGGAAAGTATATTTATGATGACATCAGAGACTTTGATGTGCATGGGTTTACCATTCTGCATAATGGATGCCCTTAATCCAAATTTCTTCCGATCAATTTGGAGAGTCAGACGTTTCATGGGATCATAGTATATCCATATTTACCTGACTGTGTGATAATTTCCTTGACATTCATGAATGCATCATTTTGGGGTTTTTCCCAAGCAAATTCAACATTTTTTCTTTTTAGCAACTGTCTCAATGGGCCTGTGACCTTTGCCAGATTAGGGGCAAACCTAGATAATCATGTCTAACAGCGTCTGTAACTCTGATTTATATTGCAGGGGGTGGCTAATCTTTGATAGATGTGGCCTTGGTAGGGTCGGGTTTGAGACTTTCAGCACTTGGGAGGTGCCCAAAATATCGTAAGTAATTGAAAATACTTCCAACTTCTCATTGTTGAACCCAAAGACCTTTTTCAACTGACCGTTATAAGTTGGTCCTTAGATTTCTTTCATGTTCTACCCATGGTTTGTTTTCCAAAAAACAAAAACGTCATTACTATGGCTACTACCCCCATAAGACCGTCATAGCATTCATCTATATCGCGCATGAACGCATCTCCAGATGATTTCAGACCAATTGGAAGTCAGAGATATCTGTAATTACTAAATATGATATTAAATATGGTGACGTATGATAATTCTTCTGAGAATTTAATGGTCCAGTAACCTGGCCTGACATCAAGTTTTGTAAAGAATGTAGCACCTGAGAGGTGGGCAAAAATATCATCCAAAGGTCTCATTATATAATGGAGACGAAGAATGTTCGTGTTATGGTCTTTCGAACCAAGATTGCTTCAGAGATTCGTTTGCCCATTTCTGAGATGACCATCGAATTAACCCAAATTGTAGGTTCATTGATTTTGCTCCACCACCCATGCTAGATAACTCTTCTTCAAACCAATATTGTAAAGGTACAGGACCTTACAGAGCGGATGCAATACATGAATGGCTTTGGGATCTATGAGAATGTCGCACTATCCAGGAAAACATCCTATACCTTTAAACGCATCCCCATGTTTCTCTAACACAGACGATCTCGAAAGAAATGTGAGGGTAATATCTGTTTCTACTTAATTTTCAACTGAGTAAATAAGCTTAAACGATCCAAAATCAATACATGATTGAAGCCCAAACAGCGATGTGAATTGGTATCTTCAATATGAAAGTGAACCTTGTCTGCCCCACAGTTAATTAGATGCTTGCAAACTAAGATTGATGCAACTTTTTACCTCAAGGGAACTGCATTATAAGCTGAAAGAATTTGGTTTTTCTAAGACTGATTGGATACCAAGACTCTGAAATTCAGATAAGGCAACATGTTTGCCTGTTTTCCGGTATCAATCTTGAATTGTATGTATCACTTTGTGGATCCAATCTCAAACTCCGCAAATGGCAAACCATCCACAATTTTAGAATCCACACTACTCACAAACATATCTGAATTCCTGTCCGCAAATGTATCCGAATGTTTGGAAGTTTCAGTTTCACTGACACTAACAGATCTATATTCATAAAACATTTCCACTTTCTGCATTTGCAGTACTGTTTTTCCTTTCGCTGGGCACAGCCAATGGCGCCACTAGGGTTGATGTCACCCAGTGCGGTAATAGTAGTATAGTGGGTTACCGTAGCGTCAATGGGAATTAGCATTACAGACCCCCCCTGGGCCAGTATAGCGTCAAGAAAGTAGGTCAACACCCTGGGCCTGTATAGCGTCAATGGAAAATGAGGTAGAGGGACTAGAACACCCTGGGCCTGTATAGCGTCAATGGAAAATGGAGTAGAGGGACTAGAACACCCTGGGCCTGTATAGCGTCAATGGAAATTTTTGTAGAGCGGTGACTAGGAGACTGGGGGTTTGTAGAGCGATAAGCGACAGGTGGTATGTTTCTTTTTTTTAGTAGAGGAAGGGTTTTATATATATATATATTCGTTTAGGGGGGAGACCAAATGAAAATTAAGATCTTTTCGAGGCATTGGAAGTGGCCCTGAAAAGGGCCTTTGGGTTCTTCTTCTTTTTATCTTCTCCAGTTCTTCCACCATGTCCTGACTTTTTGAATAATTCCTTTCTTCTTTTCTTCTTCGGGCATCCAGTCAGGATGTCCGAGAGCTCTGAATTTTTGTTGGATTTTCATCCAGTTCTGATTTAGTTTCTCAAACTCTTCTTTCTTTTTTTGGTTTTCTTCGTCCTTTCTTTCTTTCTTCCACGTTTCCTTGATCTTCTTTACTTCTTCTTCCAGTACTTTTCTCATTAGGTCTTCCGCTTTCTTGATATTGTCTAAGCCTTTTTTGACAAAAGGCCATTCTGTTAAAGAGAAGATACCTTCCAAAAAAGGTTCCAATTCAACTACAATATCCAAAATCTCCTTCAAGGTTCCTACTCTCACATATTTTGGATAGTTGAAACCTCTCAACTTATCCGCTTCTTCCATTATTATCATTTGCAAATGATAACTTGCTGCTTTGAGTCTCGCCATAAAGTCTAGGCTGACTTGAAACCTCCACTCCTTTTGAAGTTTTTCCACTACATAGACTGCATCTACCATCCAGCACCAACTATCTCTTAACTTGTTGATTAAATCCATTTTTCTGTTCCTTTTTATTCTGTGTAGAATGGCGCGAATGACGAACGCCATGCTTTTATATACTTCAAGCACGAACGTGAAGGAAAACATGCCTTACACTCACTTCACATATGATATA
>JAECUM010081725.1:0-20467 GCA_016617855.1 Megalonaias nervosa | reverse complement strand
TTGAAGCAATTTATAAAGAGTGTGTAAATTGGACAGAGTTCTTTATATAAACTGTTAGCAAGATTTGACACATTTGAGGCTGAATATATCTTGTGAGCGTTGACATGGTAATTGTTTTTCTCTTGGTCATTAAATGGAGATTGTTTCACAAATGGACAAATTTGGGCACATTATATGATGGAATTTCCTTTCATTGTATGTGTCAATCTTTGATCTGGATAAATCTATTTATATGTCTATCGAAAAGTGTTTGTTTGAATGGCGATTGAATTTATACTCATCTCCTCAGATGTCAGTACGATCCTTTGTTCCGTTCCTATTGAACTAATTTAATAGAACAATATAAGGATTCAGATTAATTGGAATTACCTTATATACTCGCTTTTAAGTTAAGTACAACTGCAGTGACATCAACCCTAACAGTCTATGTTGATTTGTTATAATGATTAATCCAAACAAAGTGCAGAGACAGATGTGCGAGCGCTATTAAGATGTCATATCTGCGTCAGTGCAGTTTGCAGCTAAACCGGACTTGTATGCGAGCATATACGGTGTTCTAAATACATTTTAATTTCCGAGAGATATAGGTGCTTGTGGTTTTGAAAAAGCATACTATGATTTCAGTACTTAAATTCTTTGTTTGGGAAAGGGTTCCGGATGTTCACACAGAAGGACCATTACACATTTTGTCTTTAATTTGGGATATCTTGGAGTTGGTTCGATAACAGTAATGCATGGATGCATCAACATATTTGCTCTAGGCTTAGTGAATTACGTTACAGTTGATGCAGAAGGATAAAACATAAAGACAGTTATATCAGCTGTCCAAAAATATGCATGTTATAGTAGCCTGTCTATTGGTTTGAAAGAAGTTAACAAACATTCTGCTATCTACTTCATGTACATTAGAAACTGCTACCCGTGCCCTTTTTAAATTCAGTAAAACTAGTCTATCGTGAGATAGAAATTATTAAACTTTTAAAGCGTTTTTCAAAAATATCTAATGTATGAGGTAATTCCTTGTAGTAAATATTCGTTCCGCTGCAAAAGTTTTTGTATTTCTTATATTGTCCCATCCAACTCCTCGAAATATAATCAGTTGCCTTACTTTGCCTCAGCTATCTCCAATAAACAAATTCAGTCAGTAAAAAACACATTGTATCCATTAAATGTGCCATTATGCACAAATTACATCCAAGTATAGAAAAATATGCAACACAACAAAACAAGACCTTGCAGATGCAATACCAACTTTGCGTTTTATAATCTTCTCTGTACACGTGTATACTTCGGTAGGAAAAGGAAATTATGTTAAGTTCTCACATCATGAGTCATGTTTATTAACATGAGTGGACGGCGCCAGCAACTGAAAATTCTTTGTCTTTAATAGTGTACCCAGACAGACCAATATACTTTAACTTGTGGGGTGTTTTATATAGCTATATTTATAACTTATTGCACGTCTCTGATACATTTATATATGTAGCATAAGTATGATTGGAATTCGATCAATGTTTATGAAACAATTTAAAGATCCACAGAAAGATAGGGAATTGCTCATGTATTTGATTTCAGGGTAACACTTTGCAATTACATTTTGTATTTAACTGCAGGCTATAATTTTGCATTTAATTACAGGGTAACATTCTGCAGCAGATTCTGTCAGTTGTGTTCATCTTGGAGCTCATAAATACTGTTCCTTTTGTGATCACAGTAAGTTTACACAAACCAGTTTTTGTCCTATTTTAATCTCATTTATAACCTAATGTTGAATAATGCGTCATTATAATTTACGGTATGCTGTTATCAATTCAGTTTTCAATATATATTAAAAATAATCCCATATTTGTAATTGTATTTGTCATCCAATACATTTAGCTGCAAACGTGTGTGTGAGTGTATGCGTGTGTGTGTGTGTGTGTGTGTGTGTGTGTGTGTGTGTGTGTGTGTGTGTGTAAAGTATATGTTAAACCAAGAGCATGAAGCAATCTAATTCGATCTTCTCGTGATTGCTTCGATGATACACATCTCACTAACATGATTATATATATCTATATCTATATATATATATATATATATATATATATATATATATATATATATATATATATATATATATATATATATATATATATATATTATCATGCTATTTTGTCTTTCTAGTCAACCATCTGTATGCCCATTAAGTTGTGTGACTGTCCATGAGACGTGTGTGCACGCCAAAATAGATCAAATGTATTGTAGGTGTAACGAACACATAACTAAACACACAACGTTCCTACAGCATTGCATTGATCAACAGTTTTGGCATGGTAGTGTTATCCTCCCTGATATGCACATACCAATTTTTGTGTGTAGGGTCCAAGTTGTGGCGGGTGTAAACAGTAAACACCAGCTACCTTATTTTCTCCATAAGCATATACAGCCAAGTCATACCAAAGTATAATGTACAATCGATACGCGCACATAAGAATAACAGCATACAATATCCTCTATTTCAGTAATACGTGTATGCTCATATTATCTAGTTCTGAGCGTAATATTCATCGAATAATCATTTTTGTACACATAATTTCGCTTACTCATTTTGTGTTTTTATTTGCTAAACTCATAGTTATTGCGTCTTCAGCTTTCCCAAAAGCCGTCGTCACAAATAACATATTTTGCAATTATATATATATATATATATATATATATATATATATATATATATATATATATATATATATATATATATATATTCCTTTACTTGGGAGTACGCCGAATTTAAGTCAACAACAGTAATAGCTACTCATAGTTTAGAATCGGTAATTAATCATTTTATGTTATTTTGACAGATATTTTGGAAGCCTCTCAGACACCTATTTCTCCCGGTATTTTTGAATTGTTGGTTAGCCAAACAAGCTCTAGATAATATGTTTGTAAGTATTCAAATTGTGTCTCAAATTTTGTTATATACTTTCTATAAAGTATGTTTGAAAACTAATATATTAAGACAGATTATCTTTGTATTGCACAGCCTTAATATCTTTCATGGAAAAACTATTACCTTCAAGTGAAGCTGTCAAGGAGTTCATACCTTTAATTTTCAGCACTGCAGTGATGGTATCGTGTCAAGTCTGATAGATTCTGGTCTAGGTTTGACAATCAAAATATTCCGTACCACCTTACCACAGTATAATATTCTAGTTCTTTTCCAATGTATTACTAGAACTTTAAGATTGCTTAAATGCATGAAGGAAATATAAAAGTTCACTAAATATCGGAATCAAACATAATTCTGTTTTGTATTTAAAGAATGGCATGCATTCTGTATTATAAACTAAATCCGTCAGGTTTGTTTAGGGCGTATGACATCAAAATAGCATAACTGAACTGGAAACGCAGAAGTTACTCTTGATACGAGACCGTGGAGCATGCTCCTAGAAAAATGTGTATCTCCTGACATCTGCAATTCGGGATATACATAAAATGACGTACAAAAAGATGACCTTTAAATACAAATTATCAAAATAAATTGTATTATTTGTTTTATTTCCTATAATCATTTACCAGTATATGTAAGCACTGCTCACCTGACATTTTATGTACCAAAATTTTCAGCTTTCCATTTCTTCACATATTCAGTCTCTTAAAAATTGAAAAAAATACTGAATGGGTGCCTGACTTTTGCGCGAGTGTGTATAAACAGTTTACTAAACATAAATGTGCACTGACTCTGTATATGAGCTTTTTATATATTTTGTTTTAATACGAAATATACCCACCGATGATAAAGAGAAACTAGCTTTCGTTTGTAAAAATAACAAATAAACATTTCGTTAGCATGCAATGTTATGCATTTGAAAACATCCAGTCAGTGGTATTCATTCCCTTATCTACTTTGGAAATCGCCTAGCTGGAGTCCTTTGCATTAAATGCCACGCTAAAAACTGCAAGTTTCATCTATAAAATCGCAACAAGGTGACATATAATACATTGTTTCAATTGTTTTATGTTGTTCGTATTTGAAATCAAAAGTAATATATCTTGAAGAAATTGTCCATTTAGTTTTTTGTTTCCTTTTTACAAGATGTGCATACATATAGATACATGTATGTCGTACTAATACAGTATTATATACTATACTTTCGGGGCTAATTTTATAATAACTTGCTGAGATTTATTCAGTTATAATTGTTCAAAGTCTGTGATTTGTTTGCTTAAATAGGTATGATTGAAACAACTTCTAGAGTCATTTAGAGTCCATCTGTCTGTTACTCGACTATCTAAAGGAAGTCTTATGCAAGACATAAATAATATATACGTGAAGCTGAAAATGTAAGTTGTGTTCAGTAATATAAAAATATCTCTACAATGCAGAAGTTCAACACCTGTTATCAAGGACATTGTCTAATGCTGAAGTTCGTGCAAAGTCTCAAGGCTGCTTTGCGACAGGCATTATAATTGACGTGCGTATATTGGAGCTATAGAGAAAGCTAATACACAGCATGCAAGTAGGCAAGACTATTGTTGGACTAGGCAAACTTGAATAATGATAATCAATAATGATAAGTTAGAATTCCACTTGAAGCAATTCTTACTTAGACTTTGACAAAATAATGATTTTGAGAGCTATGCAAGCTTGAGCCAATGCATATCCAGTGCAAGTTTCCGTTCTTTTTATGTTTCAATGTAGTCACCAAGGTCTAAGCCAAATGTGCGTCGACGAGAAAAATAAAATATCAACATTTCATAAACCGTTTCAAACCTATAGGACTCCATTAACATTACACCAAAAGGGAGAGAGACGAGTCGAAATTTAATTTTCAGGTGAAAGTACTAATTCAAGGCAAATTTAAATTCTGACGCGTGTAACTGGGTATAAACCTACAATAGTTATAACCAGAGAGCAGACACAAACATACAACAGTGCAGAACGTTATTAAAAAAAAGTAGCTGGAGATCGTGTCAGATTGTCTTTAATAAGAACGCAAATACTACGAAATTCCGCTTATTACGAACATAATTATTTTGTTTTGCTTGATTCGTATATTAAGATGAACTTCCGTTCAATACGAATACTAGCTGAATCTTCTTCACCTAAATTTAATATGAAACATTTTAACTGTGACTAATGTTTAAAAAGGGAAAATTATAACCAACTGTTTTACTTCAGAAGTAGAGACGAGTATTATACATAAATAATCACTTAAAGCAAATGAGCTTATTCATTGTTAACTTATTTCGATACTTTGGTCTGAAAAAGAGGACACAATGACATAATTAACACATCCCTCTTGAATATAAAGAGTGCTAATATTGTTGACTTCCATGAATTGGAAACTCTACAAAACGACTCATGCCTATGAAACCATCACGAACGTGTGCACATTTCAAGAAAGGATTGTTAAGTACTTGTTTAACTGTGTGCACAATTATGATATTTAAATGTCAACATTAATTATAAATGAAACCATTAAGAATATCCATAGATCTGTACATTCTTCCATAGCTCATAAAATTGTTAATAATAAATAATTAAATGATTCAATAAAGCATATCTTTTACGGGCTTGATGAAACTAATTTTCAACCAATCCCATCTGGTGGTTTCGTGAACATTCATTTGTTCATTTCAAGGGTACACGTAAAAAGGCCTACCTGACATCGCAAGCGTTTGTAGGTATAACAATATTGTATTGCAACGTAGGATACGTAAGACGGCAGCTGCAGAAATGTATAGTCTACGGTAGAAAAAATAATCACTATATCAAAAACGTACTGGGCAATATTTTTTTCTATATGAAAGTTGTAAGTTTTGACACACACCAGCTCTGGTGACAGAGATGTCATCGGGCTGTCATGTTATTCATAGCAATTGATTCACATTTGCACACTCAACATGCACAACATGCATGCATGAGCAAAACACCACAAATCACAAATTGCAGTGAAAACAGTTCCATTCGATCTGAAGAAAGGCTGCATAACATATGCATAAACAAAATACATTTCAAAGATTGTGTGAAAATCATGTCATATTATTAGCATCTGTGATACATAAAATAAACATGTGTATGTCATTTAATCGATTTATTGTTCTATCTATCGTATAGTCAGGCTGTCCTTTCTGGTTTCCGTTGACATGAGCATATGCTGTCGGTCTGCTAAAGTTTCCAGGGCACTATAATCGGTTATGAATGCCAGGCATGGCCAACAGGACTGATTATTTGACCCAACACAAAAGGAAACAATCAAGCATTTGCAGTTTCTGCTATGAAACTCGAATTTAGAATTGATAAATTGTCATTACGTTGGCTATGTCCAGTTTGGTCATTTCACAATACAATTTTGGCCATATGACTTCAAATAAGCACAGCAAAAGGGGCACACTGTAATTAATTGTAACTAGTAATTGTACCGAGGATATTTTATGATACCATGGTTAATGTATTTAATTACCTGCGACTCGATCGAAGATTTAGGCAGTTTAATAGTAACATGAAAGACTGATAGGTCTTGCAGTCTTAGTGATAACTGAAACATTTGCTGGGATCTGTTCTGCTTTAATAATAAGGTTCGAAGTGCCTTCTAGGGCAGTATGTTTGCTTACACATTAAATGTTATAATTTACATAATTATAACATTATAATGTGTACGTAAACGTTTCTTTCATTTGCCCAATTTGACTGAATAACATAAATGACAACTAAATCTGTATTTTCATATCATTTAATGAGCATTGTTATATAGAGTAAGTAAAGTACTGAATGATTTGTTCTAGTCCTGTCGATTCGCAAAAATTCATCTTACAATGACACATATAAGCAAAGCACTTATTGAATTCGCAAGCTCCGACTGGCCAACATCAGTGACATCAGTGATTTGTTGTAGGATATTGCGTAGCTCCACTAGGCTACGGTATATCACACCTGTCTGTTGTGAGTATGCCTATTCTAGTTTGTACAGAGGTCGTGCAACGATCTTGTATGTGGTCAAATTACGCCATGTGAAGTAGTTTTGAAAACCGTGCGATCATTGCAGTTATGCAGAAAGTATTGTTTTGAGTTGCTGTTAAATATGCATACTAAATTTATTATCTAGTAATCCTATTCACTTGGAGTCTGTTTTCTGTGCAGTATTTTGGGGAGCGATATCACTGTTTGGTTTGAGCACAATATCCACCAGAAAACTCTACAGGAAACCACATCAATCGTAAAACAGGAGTAATATAATTTTATTTTTCATAACAAATACTTAAATGTATTAAGAGTTTCTTAATAGCTGACCGTTATTCTACTTTCAGAATGATCTCCACAGGGTGTTGCAAAAATCTCACTCAGCCATTGCTCAACAATTGATGACTTTGTGTGCTACCTTAATGTGCCTTGTTTTTACCACGTATGAGTTATCTATCATTTGCCTGTGAATAGTAAATTGTATCATATTCTATCGATCCTATAAGAAAGGAATACTTTAAAAATAGTTATATTTCTAACTATAAGTTCGTGATTGTATCTAAAGCCCTCAATAGCTAGTTTGCTTCTGATGTAACATAACCGCTGTAGTTTATGGGAAACTTCAATATTGTTCATAAATTTTTACACCGTTCTATAAGTACAAACTTAATTTTGTTTGTTGCTGTTCTTATGTAACTTTTTTACAGAAAACATTGTGTTCTTATTAGGATCTAGCACCTGAGTGAAAGGTACTTTTTAAAACTTAAATAGATGTTGAATAATTAATACTATGTGGAAAATACAAAACGTCACATGCATACTTTTTACCTGAGAAAAGGGACACATTTAATTGATGGTGGGTGACCGTTGCTTACTATGAGATGCCATGTTTCCATATTATATGAACGTTACCTAAAGTACTATGGATATTAGAGATAGTCCGTATGGTCTACTGGAATTAATATAGCAGATTTTATCAGAGATTAACCAGCTTTGTGAGCAAAAGCTTTACAGTTATTATTGTCTCTGTTGGTATATATCCATGAATTAGGGTTGTGATGATTTATTCAATATACACATATCCTTAATGTTAACTTATGTGAGAACATTTCTTATATTCTATCTTTTAACTTTATAATGTTATGGTGAAATGCATCTGCATCAATGAAATGGAGACACTGACAAAACAGGTCTATAAGAAAATAGTAAATGAAGACCTAAGAATGTAACAATATTTAATCTCAAGTATTTTAATTTACAAAAGATATACTTCCGACATTGCAATAATGCCATGTCGTTACAATGCATATTATTTTTAACTTGTGTCAGTTGCTGTGGAATAGAGCATCTACAACGAGGAGGAAATCGCCAGTTTGGATTGTTTGAGTCTTTGTACTTCGTAATTGTAACATTCGCAACTGTTGGATATGGGGATATCTATCCAGATATATGGATAAGCCAGCTGTTCACCATGTGCATGATTGTAGTGACATTAATCGTATTACCGAGACAGGTAAACACTCTACTTGATTATGAGTAATGTTTTTATGTTTTGCGAATTTCGTATTCTTTCAAAATCCGCTTAATCGAGCTTTATGTTTTCTCTTAAAGACGTAGCATGATATTTTGAAGACATTATCTCCTCAAAAGTATTTATTTAAAATTAGTGGTTACCATGCCACTAAACATTACAAATACCTAACCTTCCAGAACTTCCAGAAAAACAAATACTGTTAATTTATTGTTGTTCTCTTGTACAAACAATACGAGCCTAATACTTTCTTGTGTTTGCAATTGAACCCATCTTAATATTGCCCACAAAGTCCTTATAAGGCATATGTAACATATTCTGATTCAATGTAATTGAATACGACATAGTGCAATTTCAGATACCACACGGTCCTATACACTTACTGCACTTACGTAAATCGAACAGCTAGGCACGTACTTTTTCCTCCATCTTTCCATTTGCAAGGAAGAACTAGAGAAATACATTTTTGTTTCAACAAAGAGGATAAGGAACAGTAGATATTGGTTCATGGATATGATCTAGGGAGATAATTCAGAGTTTCAAAAGTCACAGTTATCATACCTATGCAGTTTTAGACGCACATTGGTTTATTATAATAGATTTAAAAGGGGAATTTCATTTTATGTTTTCTTCCAATTTGTTGAAATCTGTGCAAAGAATCTCTGTGCTGATTTTCCCCTGTATTGCCGAGATGTCAATTTGATAATAACACCTTGACTCCAGCCTTTCATTAAATGTGTATTGTTTTTTTTTCAGTTTGAACAGTTGGCATATACATGGATGGAACGCCAGAAACAGGGAGGAGCTTACAGCAGCCATCGCGCTCAGACGGAGAAACATGTAGTTGTCTGCACCACTACTCTACAATCAGATACTGTGATGGACTTCCTCAATGAATTTTATGCTCATCCCAAACTGCAGGTCAGACTTTTTACATCCTTACAATTACAAGCAATAATCAATATTTATCGGCGTACAACGTGCTAAACACGTATCCAGCTATTGTGTAGACCAAGTAATGCTGGCACATCAGGTTTTATAGAGGTCATTCTGCTTATGGTTGCATGCAAGCTGCTTATTACCTGATCTGTCATTTCATTGTGTAACTGCAAATCAGGGCATCTACGATCTTTAATTCGTTTTGTGCTATACAGAATATGGCATCAGTCATGAAACTAGAGCTTAGATCTTTGCATCACAATTTTAGCATCAGCGATGTACACATACATACTCCTTTTCCATTCAACAATCGAGAAGAATATGGTCAAACATGCTCATCAAAAATAACACCAAACCGCTTGCCAAAGTGGTAATGCATTTTCAGAACCGAACTAAGTGAGAATTAATGACTGTATTCGATTTTCTAAAGAATCTTACGAGCGTCTGGAGTTCTTCAATACTTTTGGAAGCCTGGACATTATGCTAACCAGAGACCTCTATAATACCCTGCAAACATTTCCAAGATAACCTCCTACGTAAACCATTTTCACAAATATTTCTTTCACAATAATACAAATGAAATGACAAGGCTAAACGGCGGATATTAAGTAGTTTCTTCAAGGAAAAACATCCAACATACTAATACTATAAAAATAACACTGGTCTACAAATTTTTAGAAGTCGTCTACTTCAAAGACAAAATATGCTATTTATTATGGATTTTGATGAGCTGAATTCAAATATGACAATTAAAACAACTGACTGCTTATTGTTTCCAAGATATTTAAGTTGTTACATTTTACATCTATGTATATTGTGTAGATAGTAAGGTTTTAATCATGAATTGTAAACCAAGGTCTTTTCATGTGTTTATGGTTGCTTTACATGATAATATTTCGTCTGTCCTGTTTATGTAACACTTTAACAGACAGCAAAAGGGTTATATGAATAAACTTTATTATGATACAAAAGGCAAAAACATAGTATGTATATAAAAGTACATAGTTTAGTCCTTATTCAGTGTCTGCTCTGCGCATCTTGGCTTGTCTCTTGTATTCATTAACTGGAGCATCTCTTGTAATTGCCCAGCAATAGGCTGCAAGCATTGATGGGCTCCATTTACCCTGATAGCTGTTCTACACTGTTGCAGTATCCTGGTGAAATCGCTCGCCGTGCTCGTTGCTCACTGCTCCGCAGTTCGGTGGAAAAAATCTAGATGAGTGTGCAAAAAATGTATCTTTAGTGTCATGCTGTAACCAAGGCTTTTGTATGCCTTGAGGAGGTTTTCCACCAACTCCCTGTAGTTGTCTACCTTGTGGTTTCCGAGAAAATGTGTTGCCACAAACTGGAGAGCTTTCTATACCGTCTTTTCCTTGCCACTCAGTGTACGGTCCAATGCATCATCTCGAAAAAGTTCACGAATCTGAGGACCAACAAAGACACCTTCTTTTATCTTAGCTTCACTTAACCTTGGAAAAGTTCCACGGAGGTTCTTGAAAGCTGCTTGTCTTTTGTCCATGGCTTTGACAATGTACTTCATCAGACCCAGTTTGATGTGCAAGGGTGGTAACACAATCTTCCTTGATTCAACAAGTGGTGGATGATGAACAGTTTTCCTACCAGGCTCCGATGACTGTCGGAGTGGCCAATCCCTCTTGATGTAGTGGGAATCTCTCGCACTACTATCCCATTAGCAAAGAAAACAGTAGTACTTTGTGTATCCAGTCTGCAGACCAAGCAAGAGAGCAAGGTCTTCCAAATCGCCACAAAGCTGCCACTGGTGTTGGTCAGAGTTTATGCACCTCAAAAGTGTTTTCTTTTCATAGGTTTCCATTATACGGACTGCATGAAGAACTAGAATTGATGGCAAAATATTGCCATTATGCAGCAAAACAGAATTAAGACTCGTCTTCGATGAATCAATGAACAGTCTCCACTCATCGGGACCATGAACGATGTTGAGGGCTGCCGTCACACCACTGATGCAATGACACCATCGATGTTGTTGCAGGCTACATGATCACCTTCCATGAAGCAGAATGGGATAAGAACTTGTTGACGGTCAGGGAACATGGAAACCCTAATATCACCTGCCAGGATATTCCACTACTGTAGTCTGGAGCCCAACAGCTCTGCCTTACTCTTGGATAGTTCGAAATCCCTGACAAGGTGTTTCAGTTCACCTTGTATTATGAGGTGTGGTTCAGAGAAGGAGGATGGGAGAAAATATGGGTCGTATGACGTTGACGTTTCATCCTCTTCCTCGTCTGACTCTAGTGAGAATGATTCTAGTGCGTCAGGAAACAGCAGTCCTTCTCCGTGAGGTACTTGGCGTATAGCTGATGGAATGTTTGGATAGTGCACAGTCCACATTTTCTTCTTTGACACACCTTTCCCAACTGAAGGCACCATGCAGAAGTAACGATTGCTGGTGCGATCTGTTGGCTCTCTCCAAATCATTGGTACAACATAAGGCATAGATTTCCTATTCCTGTTCATCCACTGGCGAAGATTTGTTGCATACGTGTTGTAGCATATGTTTTTGGGCCCCCTCTTGCCCTGATCTCCAGTTTTGCAGCCTAAATAAATGTGATAGGTTTTCTTGACCATAGTGGTTATACTGCACTTTTGTAATGCAAAAGACACTTCACCATAAGCATAGCAGAAGTTATTTGCATTGTTCAAACAAGTACAAAGCATCTCTGCTCACTTTGGCTAAACAAAAATGTGTCCCTTTGCTAAATCAAACACTGACAAATAAGAGCGCACGACACTGTATGATTTCTAGAGCTATATAGGGTAATTTGTTCAGCAAAGTGATGTAAGCTTTGTTATGATTGCATCACCCATGACTTCTAGGAATAACATGATGCATTTCATATCATATATGACGCAATACCAGCTTCTGATTGCATCATTCATTGGTTTGCCTAAATAGTAAATACTGTCCAAACACAGTCATAGATATATTCATAAATCCAGTCAAAGATGCATTTTAGTCATTTCTGGTTTAAACTGAGATCTCTTCTCTTTATAACTCACGTATCCTTCGCCATTTCCAAGTCAAGGGTCGTATATACTAATACAGTACAGCATCCTTAAAACTAGAGCCAAGCAACAATTGTAAGCATCATTTTCGTGCTCAGTGACCCAGAATTAGTAAAGTTTGACCACATTTATTTCGGAAGCATTGTCGCTGTAGACCAGTGTAATATTACTGTTATGTATATGTAATTTAATTACTTGTTCGTTGGTTTTAACGTTTTTTATTTTTATTGTATTCCATTACATGTTATTGTAATGATAATTTTGTCTACTAGATTTGATTCTTTTTATAAATTCAGTTCAGTTCTGTTTGACCTGATAAACAACCCAGTAGTTGAAAAATTATATCTAATTGCTGACCTTGATTCATAAATCAGTAAGGCTTCTAGTAAACAACGTTTTCTTAAATTTGTTTATTCAGTCTAAGAGTAAGATTCATTTAGTGGAATCAAGACCATACCTGGAGCACATGACAAATAACATTTGTTTATTGTTCCAAGCTTTTGGTTTTCCCAGTGGGGTGAAATTTTGACCCCCATCAGGGAATCTGTTTTGCGTTTTAGAGGGCTTATAACTCATGTTATCATAAAAATTTGCCAGTTGTGCTTTAAACCTTTGAAGCTCAAAGGTGTTTTGTTGTGACCAGTTTGAGTTGAATTTGTCTATATTCTGGAATTAGTCATTTATTTACACTGGAAAATACTAGTGCTCATCGGAATTCTTGGGCAAATGCATTTATCGAAATTTATTCAGAAATTCTAAGCTGGAATATTATTTTTTTGTGATTCAACAAGGAACTGTGGACACGGCAACACTTTGAAGGTTATCGAAGACGTCATCGCCTTCCATCTTGAATTTCATCGGGATTCGAACTGTGATTCACTTAGGACTTTTAATTGATAGGACTTGTATATTTTAATTCTTGGATTAATTTTTTATTTGATTCGTGAACCGTAAGTCATTTTTCTTATTTTTACCTTGTTTTTCTAGAAAATAAATTATTTTGTTAAATTTTACCAAGCTTGTTGTCTTCACTCTTGTTAATTTTGTACTGGCCTAGACACGTACATTACAAAGACGTAATTGATGGAATCGAGACGTAGCGGATATAATTCCTACTGCTAATGTCGTCGGGTAGGTATTTTTGGAGGAACATAACTTTAGTATACATTTACTATCTATTAATGACCCAAGTTTTACAGAATCAACGTTTACATACACATCGTGAATCAAACGTACTGTGCTAAATGTTACCCAGTCACCTCGGTGTTAGGGGTAATGAGACACCAAACGAATTAACTAAACCTGCCATGCAGCGTTTTTTTCGGAGTGGAAAATTCGAGAGAGTGACTTTAATTTTTATTAGTAAATGCGTTCTATGTACATGAAAACGAACGCTTCATAAAGAGGCTTCAATGTACCCAATACGCCACCATTTTAAAAGAACCACGGCATCCTTTACATTTTATTCGTTATTTTGTTACGAAACGATATTTACTTTTATCTAGACAAATTTATTTTTATAGATATTATAGCACTTTTTAACCATTGTACCTTTTTACAGCCTTTTTGAGATTTTTGGCTTCTATCTTCAAGGACTGCATGGTTATGTTTATTTGGCAATATTGATCTTCCTTTACTTTTAGATGTGTTTCCCCTTTTATGCTTCTAGAGCAAAATATTTAATCTGCAGCATATAGCCAGGATTGTTCTGACATGCCATTAACCCTGTATAATCATGCAAATTTTACTGTCATCCTTTCCAGAAGTTGTTTGCTTTGTTCAACATGTTCATCCGTTGCAAATAATAGCATTATAAAAACGGTGTCCTTTTTTGCAGGACTACCATGTTGTGCTATTATCACCATGTGAGCTGGACTCGATGATGAAAATGTTGCTGCAGGTCCCTTTGTGGGCCCAAAGGGTAATCTACATCCAAGGTTCTGCTCTAAAGGATTCTGATCTTGCTAGATGCAGGCAAGTAAGAGTTATCTTCCCAGTTTGATTACCTTTTATTTATGGAACTGCAGACCATTGCAACAAAATTAGTATTGGACAAAAGTGGATTGAGTAAACAAATATAATTCTTTTTGACTTTCACTGAGGACTAAACATGCAACAGCAACACAATTTCATAGGAATGTATAACGTTCCACATATGTGGCTTGCTTGGTATATGGATATCCTCACCAAACTTTCTTTAAAATATATCTTGATAGGCAACATAAGCAATTAACGTAACCTGAAAGTGTATTGCGATAGCATATTATTGTGATGCTGCCCATCCATAAGTCAATACATCTGTATATCCAGAATCTATTTGAGCTCATCGACTCAAAGCTACAAAGAGTCATGACATTGTATACACTTTATTGTGGTCATAAGTAGGTCATATGTAGGTATAAATAGCATATCAGTCTATTTCAGCATTTTTCACCTTCTTTATATATTTATGAACTGCTTGGGCATTTGTGCACAACACTTTTCACGTCACTGAGCTAAAGCAACTTGAGGGAGATGAAATAATATTGGCAGAACTATCTATATGCAGATGTAATTTGTTATGTTACGTTTCCAGGGCATTATGGAAATGTCTGTCCTTTAACACATTGAAAGGTATTGGACTTTTGTTGATAATATACTCTTGTTACCACCACTATGTAAAATCAAGTTAATTTAGGTGATTTAAGTGTGGTTAGCACGGTTCCATTCATATGTAAATGATCCGTTTATAATTTCAGGCAATGGCAGCAACGTTTAAAAATTTACACATTTGGTTTAGTCTGTCAATATCTACTGATTTTCCACAATACCTTCTTAGCATAAGTGGGACAAAACTGCTTCAATTAGACAAATGAGAATTGTTAGGCATGTTGGTCTACCATCGATGCGTCTATTCCACACTGGAGTTTCAAGAAGACTGATTGGGCTAAGTTTGAAACACTTTGCAAAAGATACAGAGATACCCTTTTAAATGTCAATGACCTGTTGAACGTTTTACATTTATTTTAGTCGCGATTGCAGAAGGATCCATTCCTATATATCTACACATAATTCAAAAAGAACCCGAAAACCATGGTTCACTTCAGTGGCCAAGATATTAACGTGTTTTTTAAATAATAATGATATAATAGCTAATATGACACATTTCTTTACATTGGTAACAATAAATCAATTTCTGGTTCAATTCCTTCAATGATAAGGATCTGAGGATTGTGAAAGCAAATGGTTTTTATTCTTCTTTATTTACCTGTTGTAGACACAATAAGTACCATTTGTTTATTGTTTGGGGATATTTAAATCTACATGAAGGAATAATCCGGAACATTTTATTTACATGTTTTTTTCACAACGTGTTTAATTTGAATACACAAATTGCTCGGGCAACACCCACTTCTCTTAATGATCAAAATTGTTTTGTTCTTACTCAGGAAAATACTATGGAAATATAAGTGCAACTCGCGCAGTTTTAGTTTATGAAATTTTAATTTTAACATGTGATAAGAATAATGACAACAATCGCAAAAACCATAAGATCTACTGCTACTACTGTACAAACCAAACCATAGATCAGCACGATGAGTAAATTTACACTTTCCTCTGACGGCGGTGTGCTCTTGTCACTGAATTAGAGCTGAAAGAGTTTACTAACTGGAGAACAAAAATTACACACGCATACCTGCAGATCTGGTAGTGGAGCTGACTCTAATATGACTAACAGGTGTACTCCATCACTCATAGGCTGAACACGTGACCATTGGTTTTCAAAAACTGAACCAAGGTCGTCCACCAGCAGTATGGTCAGGATTGGTACTCAGGATAACTGTCAATATAGCTGATAGTTATCACGGATTATCTCAATAACATACCCAAGAAATGCTAAGGAAAATGGACATTCAAGTGATCGGGCTTGGAATTATGAGGCAGAATGTTATTTGACAGAACACGTTTTAACGAAGGAGGGAAATATAAAGGTGTATTGATAAAGAGTATGTCGGCGGGTTCAAAAGTCATAACGTATCGAGACTGCCACAGCAACTGACCCTTGAGTGAACGCTGCCTAGTAATTATTATTAAAATGAAAACATTATTATCTTCGATATTCAAGCAGTGATAATATATGCCTATTTTCAGGCAGTGATGCGTAGCCTTTTCAGTATCATCTTGTTGCTGGCAAAAGTACCGTCTTCTGTTCCAACTTAGCATTCTATTTCTACAACACGGTGAAAAATTTCCTAATATTATTTCACTGACTTAGTGTTTTTCTTTTACATTTGAGACAGCTAGTTGAAAATATAAAAGAACATTGATCATACCAGACCACTCTCTAAAGCCTAAATTGTTAACGTTACTATGACTTGTTTTTTATTTTCATCCCTCTGCTCTTTTCAGTATATCATAACATGAATCCTCAAAGCTATAAATGTTCTAAAATATTTGATTTTCTTTCTTTCACTAGGGTACAAGACGCTGAAGCATGTTTCATCCTTGCGGCCCGTAATTATGCAGATAGAGAAGCTGCAGTATGTATACATCATATGAATCAATTATCCATGCGTGGTTTGCATTTATGGCATAATAGGCATAGTGTTTTGCGTAAAGCTATTTATATGCATCTAAGTTTAGATCTCCTAATCATAGAAGAGAAGAGCTTATGGGATGGTCTGCCGTCCATCTCCCTTACGTCCATCTGTTAGCACAAGTTTGTTAGCATTGCTTCTCCTAAACTACTTGCAGGATTGCTTTGAAACTTTGAAGACACATTTATCCCATGGTCCTAACGGAAAATGGTGCCACTACGATAACCAATATTGCCATCATAGGAATCATCTTGAATTTTTGTTATCGATGAAAGGATCTCATGGCAACATAGGGGTTTTCCTGGAAAACTTTGTAGTAGATCCTAAATGTAAACAGTGCCCATCTTCCGTTATTAAATATGGCTGCCATGAAAGCCATCCTGAAACGTTGTTATCACAACTGCCCTTGAACAAAAATCATACTATAAGTCGTTTTCATCAAATGATTTCTTATCGTGTATAGTTGGTTCTGACAACTGGTGACTATCTGATTTCAAATATGGCCATTACTGCAGCGATCATGAAAATCTTCTTATTACTACTCCTTCTGAAGGCTTTGCCATATGGACATAGCATTCTACTAAAACTGCACGGATATAAGTTTCAGTATGACAGCTACAACATCCATCTTGACAATCCTGACATTGTTTATGTTTTTCCTTAAACACAAAATATCACATTGGCATGAGGTCTTCACCAAAAAGGCTT
Source organism: Megalonaias nervosa (assembly GCA_016617855.1). Classification (NCBI taxonomy): domain Eukaryota; kingdom Metazoa; phylum Mollusca; class Bivalvia; order Unionida; family Unionidae; genus Megalonaias; species Megalonaias nervosa. Next base: position 2,724 of record JAECUM010081725.1, on the reverse strand, counting down.
TTTACAATGTTCACTTAGTGCAACATGAAATGATGCTACCCACACATCCGATTTGGCTACCATGTCTAGTTGATCCTAAATTAATCTGTGCCATGCAAACATATAATATGGCCACCACAACGAAAATAGTGCATCACTACTTCCGCTAAATAAAGGGCCATATCAGCCTGAAGCATGTCGTAAATGAAATGTTACTCATCTGACGCCCAACATGACTGCCACAATCCCCATCCTTAGAATCCTACTGTCTCTTCGTCTCAAAATGCCTAATCATATCAGCACTATACCTTCACCCGAAGAAGTCGAGTGATGTGTAGTTGTCCCTAAATGGAAATGGCGCGAATCAGATATTCACAGCCATCTTGAAACTCGTTTTATTGTTACCACTCTTCAATGCAAAGTCATTTTGACATGGGCTTTTCATTAGATTTTTTATGGCGTATGGTTGTTCTAAACGAAAATAAAGCATACATAACCTCATTATGCCTACTATGGTGGCCATCTTGAAAGTTATCTTATCAACATGGGTTTTCCACTCGTAAACATCTTATGATGCCTAATTGGTGCAAACTAAAATTGGTTCGAATTGTATATTATTATGGCTGTCATGAAAATCTTGCTGTCACTAATTCACGTGAAAAGATGATCATATTCACATGGGGTATTCACCGAAAGTACTTTTATTGTATTCTGCTTGGTCTTAAATGAAACTATGCCAAACGGATATACAATGAGTCCACAACAGAAGCTAAATCTCTGAAGAATATTATAGGCTGTTTCAACACTTAGCAGTTACAAGGAAGAAATGGACTTATCTTCAGTTGCTGTAAACTATACTCGCAATGTAGAGCACAAGTCTTTTGATTACTTCTTTTATATACTTGACGAATGAAATTGCTTAATTGTTCTTAAATTTTAGTCAGCAACTACATGTTAAAATACATTTGCAGTGTATGTTAAAATGAGGAAAATTACTCAACTACAAGGTCGTGACAAACACTTGTCAAGCTTTCTGATTTTATTTACTAGAACAAATTCTTTTAATACAAATACTCCGTTCAAAAGCAGTCAAAACAATATTATAATACATATATGATTCCTTCGCTTCCTACTATTACCGACATTTTGTAATGTGTTACAAATAATGTGACATTTTAACTAGTGGCAAATGTGTAGTTCATCCCATGGTGACGTCACAAGTTAATTTTCATTTTTGTTTGCCACAAATTGAAATTTTCCAGTACCTAAGAAGTAAAAGGAAATTTTCATTTTATTATATGCCAGAGTTGCTTCTGAATTAAAGCCTTGAAGATTAAATTCCATCTTCACCTCCTCCACTCACCTTATGGTAAGTTCCCCCACCCCACCCGCCAGTTTCAGTCGCAGTTACTAGCTGATCAGGTTTTGTTTTAGAACAGCAGGTTTGGAACAACCTACGTGGCTGTAATAAATTAAACTTTTCGACATTTGGTAAATTGTTAATATGAAAAGTATTTCACCATAAGATTTATGTATTTCACACTTAAATATAAAATGCAGAAGTATGCAATATCATGCGGAAAACTTAAGGAATCCTCCTGCATTGTGATATCTGTAAACGTAGTTCAGGGTTTTTGCTGATTGGCAGTTATTACATCATAAAATTGTCATAATGTTAACTTGAATATAGAACGTTAAACCTATGTAGTGAAGGATGCGATGAACTATCAGAATTTTAATCAGTTTTTCAGCAGGACATGAATGGATAGACAACATATTGCCTAGCCTATAACTGAAAACAATTTAAAACGTTTTCTTTAGCTGCCCCTCCCCCAGCAAAACTGAAACCCCTAAAATAAATTAATGCATACTAATAAGAAAGGAGAATATATAACTGAAGAATTACAGACGGATTATTATATCTTGCATGTTTTTCAGTCTTCGTCAATGCACCTCTGTTATACTCTCTGTTGTGCAGGACCAACACACTATACTAAGATCCTGGGCTATCAAAGACTTTGCCAGACACTGTCCACAGTATGTGCAGGTATTCAGACCAGAAAACAAGTTCCATGTGAAGTTCGCAGGTAATATTCTTTTCAGCAGTTCATGCATTTGTATTGAATGGTACACCTCACCATTGGATGATAGCTGGTTTCAATGAAATGGTACTATGCTAAACGCCATGTAGATTTATAATGAGATGGTCTTGCACAGAGAGAAATGTCAGTAATAGTGGGTGGGGAATCCGGACAGTGACGCTATCTGAACCAAAATCGAATTGTTGTATTAGCATTATATTTATATTTGTTAAGGCACTGCTTAGAATATATATGACGTAATTTGAGGAGCAGTAACTTAATGTAATCCTGACCTTGTCTTGTATCTATAATATTGCATATCACTAGAATGAGGAACGATAGTTGGTGCTAAGAAACGTATGCTGAAAATAATTTGGGATTATTGTTTATGATTATTGAAATGTTGTGTAGCCGGGTATGCAATCTGGTCATGTGTCAGCCGATTGGTAGTATGGATAAGTCAAGTATGTGTCATTCATATGCACTTGGTACAGTACCACCTCATCTATAAGACTTGTTATAAAGTATGGCTGCAATGTCCAATGATGTGTTTCATGCTATGAAGCGCATTTGTGGAGTTTTCAGGGAACATATTTTGCAATGTACATAGAGAATGCCTATTTATATAGCTGTCGACGTATGTATATAGAATGTTTCATTTGAA
>JAECUM010081712.1:0-22432 GCA_016617855.1 Megalonaias nervosa | reverse complement strand
GGGAAATAATCGTTCAATTTACTGCAGAGAGATAGCCGAGTTATCTCGCTTTATTATATACACAAATGCTTTAATCATAGAAAATTGATTATGTATTTACTCATCAGATTATGCCCTGATTAAATAATCAGACGTTCTATGAGCGTACATACAGGTTTATATTAAGAGATTCGTTTCTCGTGTCCAGAATGTTTCCTGCCTGGTCAGTGAGTTTAAAATTTATTCTTGTCAGAAATGGATTATGAACTCGCAGGTAAACGGGGTTAATTGGTTCTGCCACAATTAGCCAGCCTGGTGGAACAATCGGGCTAAAACTGAATAATATGTACCCTTGCTCCGCAGTGCCACTGCGGTTGTTAGATTTAGAAAGATCTACCTGATAGCTACCTTCAATAACATCACATACCAGATTGACTGCAATTGTTGTTATGTTTACAATGCCCGGTGATATATGTCTACCGGCACCAAAGAGGTTGTTATTGTGTTTTAATATAACCGGTTGTGGGGCTATTTTTCTCCACGATTCAATTATTCCCGGATAATATTTTTCAATAAGATCACTTAACGATTTCTTCATTTCAGCATTATTTAAATCTGGTATTATAAATGTTTGTAAATCTTTTTCTGTTATTTTATAATGATCAAGAAATATTTGCTTCATTTTTGGATTTGTGTAAATACTGTCGATTTTAGTCGTATTGTTTATAATACTTCGATTGGCGATATATAAATCGAATAAGATACCGTTTAAATGTTTTATTAACTCGATTATTTGTTGCTTTACACTTTCATCATAATGTTGAGATAATGAAATAAGTAAATTTCTTAAATCATTAAACGTTTTATCGTATTCGTGTTTAAGAGTATTTAAAAAATCCTTAAAAAATTTTTCATCAATAATATCTCGTTGCATCCCTTCTGGCGTAATGATAGTATTAAATACTGATCTAGTCATCTTGGGAATTCTTTTACCGTCAAAATCGATAAAGTAGTATATATTATTGCTTGAATCAGATTCAAATAATATACGATTCCATGGATATTTTCCTCGATATTCTGGATTTTTAATGAATTTTTCTTCACTCGTTTTAAATTCTTCTAGTTTTGGTTCTGAAACTCCATTATAAACAGGTGCGACATCAGGCCATCCTAACACGGATCTAATCGAACTCCGATAAATATCTACGGAGTAATCAGGGGAATTTATTTCAATAACCGCAGATAGTGTTGGTTCGTGAACAGTAATCGCTATTTTAGATTCTTTCCCTGTGATAGATTTAAGTCTGCGTTGGAATTCATCATTAATCTGTTCTATTTGATAACTGCCCGTTGAAATTCCAACAACCTGCCAGTCAGGTGTTCCATCCGGTTTATTCTTATTCGCGAATACCAGTGAATTATTTGATGGTTGTCCACCAAACGGTTTTGATCTAATATTAGGCCAACTATAATAAACTCGTAATTGCGCTAATGCTATTTCCTTTGCTGGAATTGCAGTCGGAAAATTAACGCTAAATTCAGGATTGGTTGAACTTAATGATATCATAGTAGTTTTTGACGGCGTTGTATTAGCTACGATCTGCTGTAATAGTTCGCGCGACTCTGACATTATTATTATGTTATTATTTAATTCTCCATCTTTCCGTCACTAGAGAACGCATCGCGTTCCACTATGAACGCTTCATCGTAGGTTTTCATTATCGTTACGAACTCCTCATCGGATATTTTACCATCACTGAGATACGCTGAAATATACGAGCATAATTTAGTGTATGCGGCTGTTGCTGTGTGCAATTTCATCACGTACTCGTTTAGTTTATCATTCGTACACGTAGATATTTTTTTAGAGATAATACTGAAAATACCTGCGCATGTTGTTGCCGTTGAAACTATAATCGTTACAACTGCAGGCGCTGTCATCGTTATCGTTGATAATAATAATCCACTTCCAGCAATAACAGCAGAAACCGAGTATACCATTATATCAATAACGACCATACGACGACGATATTTTTTTACCTTTATCGTGTAATCGTCGATGATATTTTTTAGTTTAGTTTGACACTCACATACTTGAGCGTATCTGTGACGTTGAACGTCGATAAATGATTCTTGATTCATTATACTTATTTAAATAACTAATTCGGGAATTTCGGCTACAAACTCAATACACCACCAATAAGTCGCTGCGGTTAACTTTTTATCATTCGCTATTAGCATAAATGTTTCTTCAGTATCTTTATTTAACACCATAGACACAATTCCAGAAAAATCATCGGTTGAATGACGCCATGGAAATGTGGTAAATATACTGAATTTTGCACTACTAAATACAGATAATCTGTATACACCAGTAACCTCTGCAGTATGTTTAAAAGTGTTATTTTCCGGTGTCCATGTTGCTTTTCCTGATGCGACTGTGTACACGATATTAATGATCTGCTTATGAGGAATTTTAACGAGATTAGTTTTTTGAATAATATTAGGAATTCCACTAATGATATCGTTGAGTCTTGCGTTAATGTCAGCGAGATTAATAATAACAGTAGGTGGAGTTCCAAAAAAGTCATTAATAGATCTGTTTATATTTCTACGAAAATTTAAAAATGTTTGTACGTGATTAAAATATTCAGTTTTAAATGAAGCAATTCCATCATTGATAGTCGTTAATGAAGTAGTTATTGGAATTTCCCTATCGTCGACGTATTTCTTCGTTGCAGCGTCGAAATCTGTTTCTGGTGTTCTGAGATTATTAATACCATTATTATTCATGTCGAGAAATGCACGCATTATACCACCGCGCACTGACACGTACTTGGATTCTTGATCATCGACGTATTTTTTTGTTGCTGCGTCTGTATCTGCGATTGGATCTCCAAGATACGTAATTTTTCTTCCTGACATAATAATATCACCGGTAAATACATCACCAGTTTTCTTAACATAATCGTTAACCGACTTACCGGAATCCTGTATTTTACCATGATCAGTGAAAGTAACGACATTATTAACAACCGCGTTGGGAATTCGTACAAGAACATCTAGTAGTTGTATGTTACTCGTTTTTAATCGTCCTTGTTTGTCCTGAAAAACGACGACTTCATTTTGATCCACACTTGATATATTTAATAAATCATCGATTTCATTTCTGAGCTGATCAATGGTTGCATATTTAGATAAATCGAACTTCTGAGTTTTACCTGAGGATCTTCCGTAAATATCTACCATTATATTTACTGATATCAGTTTAAGTGTTATGACGTAGCGTAGTGAACGCGTGCACGACTTTATGAGGCGGTGCTGTTGATTTTGATACAGCATCAAGCATAGCGAGGGTTTCACGACCGCATATTGGAGGATCAGTTATTTTTTGTGTCGGTAGCGTTGAATACCAGATTGGAGCAGTATTATTACTGACATAATGAAGAAATTCTTTCGGTGGTGCTAATCCATACGAATCGAAATAAATAATTCCACGTGGATCAATTGCATATCCTACCCAGTGCGTGCCTGGGCCAGAGTTTTTATCGAGATTAATGATACCGGTTTCAATATTGTTTGGTTTTTTTGGTAATTGATCGCGCATAAAAAACACCTCTGAAATTTTTTATTTTTAATTGCTTAGCAGCATTAAGTAAATCAAAATTGGACATGGGTGTTATTAGTAAACTGTCCCTGGTAATCTTAGACCTTTTCCGTACCAGTGTGGAGTCCCTGGTAATCTTAGACCCTTTCCTTTTTTTTTGATTCCTTTTCCGGTTGCTTTCTTTAACGCCATTCCAGCAGCTGTTCCAACAGCGCCTAACGCAGCTGCTTTTGCAACAGCTGGTGCTGCAGCTGCTATTAATGCTGGTATTGCTGCGAGAAGTGGAAATATACCACCTGTTTTAGCAATATCTTTGATGGCGCCCGCGGAAAGATTAAGTTTGACGCCTTTATTTGATTTTTTAGCGTCGTTGAAGTTTTTAAACTGACGCTCAGTCAACGATAGTTTATCTGCACCGGTCATTTGTTCTCGCTTTAGCGATATTTTTATTCCACAATTATTTTTTGATGCTGATTGCAGCCTTTTAATCTGACCAGGAGTCAGACTCACATTAACGTGATGATATGACATTATTAATATTATCCTGATTTTAAATCAGGTGATCTAATTACATGTTTAGAAAATATTTTACATATTTTCTACTGGAGCATCAATAACTCTCATTCGTCCACCAACACCTTCGAGTAACATTGATTTATCGCTGAGTATAACAACAATTGCTCTGTAATTAGCAATAGCTCCTCGAGTCACACGAGCTCGAAAATGAATATCTACAACAGATTGTCTGGTTAAATCTAAATGTTCTAACGAAAAGTAATAAATCGGATACAGCGTTGTAAAATCTAGCTGCGATATTTGTAAACCAGTATCAATGTTTTGATCGCGTCCCATGAACGACATAAGACGATGATATGCACGTGCTACATGATTTTGATCGAAATTCAGTAATATATCCTCGGATGGTTCTTGATGTCCATTTATCCTTAATGAAACCTCAGAAACACCGAGTTGGTCAAATATCATGTGACTACGTGTTTGATCGTTTATTCGTACAATATTTTGAAACGCAATAAATATATGTCTTGGTGCAGAAACACCTTGCTGAGAAGCTATCTGCCACGTAAATAAACCATCAATTGCACTCTGAATAACATCAGTAGTCATTGTTAACCATGATAATGTTGATTTACCGCCTTGACTCATGAAAGATAACAACCGGTCATCTTCGGATATTGACGGAGTCATCACTGGCATCCACAGGGAAAGTTTTGTTAGTATTATTATACCAGGATCACCAATAGGTCTCCATAATGCATCATTATCATCGCCTTTTCGTACGAGTACAACTGTGTGTTTGGCTCCGAAAATAACTTTTCTAACATTTCTAATGAATCCAAAGATATGTGACAGTGGAATTGCACATGAAAATCTTCTCCTATCGCCTCTTAACATTGATCTACGTGCTGTAAATCCTAAGTTGAATTCTGAATTAACACTGTGCAATAACGGAAAATCAGCAGCAGGCCGGGCTATCATTCCAGCTGGTTGTGGATTTGCTGCAGTATTCTGTGGTGTTTGTACTAAATTGTATTGTCTACTGTCAGGGTAGTCAGAAGTATCTTTTGAGAACATCATTGATGGACCAGCTGATCTTGAATAATCATCGCTGTATCTCGCAAGACCAAGTATTGTCGTTGCAACATCAACGTCTTTCTGGATTGATTCAATATTTTTTCCGTCAATCATGTACGTAGCGCTATCAAATAACGCCATAATACCATTATTAACGAAACCAACCCTAACATCAGCGGCGTATGCTACTGGTGCTGCAGGAACAGCGTTATTTTAAATTTCACCTTCTACTTCAATAAAAGCCTCAGCAGGTAGAAAATACCTACTTGTATCTTGAACCTGTAGTTCGATTCTTCCACGCTGATTTGGAATTCGTGCGTCGTAAGAATAATACTGATAATCGCGCACAGACTCATCTTTGAGAACTGGTGCATCCATGTCAAACGCGGGGTCAGATATGCGCTTAAACATCTTTATTATTATCGTCTTCGTCTAACACGAAGACCACTCCTCGAAGAGAGACCACTTCCTGCCATCAGACTAGCGGTTATATTTTTTTCCTTTTCCGACATTGGTACACCAGCTAACTCCGCTAGTTTTTGATTAGCGGCTTGATTTATTATTTTACTTACACTTGCTGGCATCACTTCAGTGCTAGCCAATTTCACAGGTTGAGGTCGGGTCGCTTGTGGTCTGCGTATTAATCTTGATAGTCTATCTTTGATTGCTGAAAATGCTTTGCTAGCGAGATTACCAACAGCGCCTATACCTTTTTCACGAACAACATCAATAGCTTTCATTCCTAACTGCTTTGCAATCGGTATTGCTTTTGGGGTTATCCTTCTAAACAGACCCTGAACAACATCACCTAATCCATCTCCGTAAGTCGTTTTGTATACAGGTAATCGAGAGTTTATTACCCTGACCATGGTAGGTCCACGAGTATTGTGTATGATCATTTTATTATTAAGTGATTTTATCACTAATTACATACTTAGTCACTGTAATAATCATAAGTGACATCGTCACTGATTTCATTAATGAGAGATCGATATACATTAATATCCATGATGCCGCCACTAAATAATCGTTTGCAAATATCAGCTACTTCATTAATGATTTCTGGGGAATTATTACCAGCTCTTTTTCCTCCGATGAGAATTTCTAATCGATCGACATCAGCGAGAACGTTATTGGGGCAAGTAATAAGACCACTTCCTAAACCACTTCCAGTTGCTCCGGGAGCGTCTTGATCTTCTTCTTCTTCACTTGGTTTCGGTGGTTTCTTTTTACTTGATTTCGGTGGTGTTTTTTGTGGTTCTGGATAATCACGAAGTGATTGTTCAAATGATTTTGGTGTTTTTCGTTGTTCTCGTAATCGTTTTATTGCTTCTTGTTGTTTTTGTTTTCGTTGTTGTTCTATTATTTCTTGTTTTCGTTGTTCTAGTTGTTGTATCTGTTGTTTTAGTCGTTGTACTCCTTGTAGTGATGATGGTGTCTTTGGTGATGATTCAAATTGTGGTGGTGATAATTCAAATTGTGGTGGTGATAATTCAAATTGTGGTGGTGATAATTCAAATTGTGGTGGTGATAATTCAAATTGTGGTGGTAATGATTCAAATTGTGGTGGTGATAATTCAAATTGTGGTGATAATCGTTTACCTTGTTCAACCTTTTCTACATATCTATTTACAGCCATGCCAAATTCGTTAAAATTCTTAATATCTTCACTAGATCTGATTTTTGGAATACCAGCATAGATGCGATATACATCCTTGAGCCAATGATCATGCTTTAGAGATTTAACATAATCTGTTTTTACATATTTTTCTCTTTCATAATATCCATACGCGGCAATATCAAGTACTTGGTTTGGGTCATTGATAGCAGCAATACCTTCAGGAGTGAATTTATCTATTATATTAGTTCTTGGTCTTTTAGGCGGTGGTTGTGGTGCTTGTGGTTGTGCTTGTGGTTGTGCTTGTGGTGGTGGTTGAGCTGCTTGAATACGACCAGCAATATCAGCAGGCAATGTTGCAAGAGCTTGTTGTGTTGCCTCAGTTGCTGCAACAATTTTCTTCGTTGGTTCGACAATCGGTTTAAATAATTTTTCTGTACCCTCTGTAAATTCCACCTGAGACTCCTGACGTGATTGTAGTTCTTGCTTAACAGAATCACGAACGGGTAGATATTTTTTAATTGCCTCTAGTCGCTCTCGAGCTAATTTAGCTGAGTGTGGTTCTCCGATACTCATTATTGATAATATCTATATGGCTGTTTAATTTATAGCAGCAGAGAGGGTGAATGACATACGCGCGTGACCGGATTGTGAAAAAAATCTGGTCAATTAAAGAAGTTTTCATTATTAAAACAAAAACTTATTTTCTTCAGGGAACCCTTAATTTTCAAAAATAAGGTCTCTACAAAGTTGTAGGGTTCACCCTCTCTGCTGCTCATACTGGAGTTAAACTATTCAAATGTGAAGTTTTGTGATAAAATGTTTAGAACAGTAGTAATTTAAAGTGTCATGTAATAATACATACTGTGGATAAACCATTCAGATGTGAAGTTTTGATAAAATGGTTGGACAGAGTAGTCATTTGAAGGGCCACATGAGTATGCATACTTGGGATTAACCATTCAAATGTGAAGTTTGTGATAAAATGTTTGGATGCAGTAGTCATTTGAAGGGCCACATGAGGATACATGCTGGAGTTAAACCATTCAATTGTAAAGTTTGTGATATAATGTTTAGACTCAGTAGTCATTTGAAGAACCACATGAGAATTCATACTGGAGATAAACCATTAAAATGTGATGTTTCTTATAAAATGTGAAGATAAGGTTGTCATTTGAAGAACCAAATGAGTATTCATACTGGAGATATACAGACACAATTCAGAGGAGAAGTGCATTATTAAAGGTTTAGACATAGTGGTGTTTAAAGAGGCACTTGAGATAAACCATTCACATGTGAAATTGTTAATAGCAATTTAGGACAAACTACTGCTTTGGAGAAACAGGACGATGAATACTGGAATCAAACCATGGAAATATTAAGTTTGCGATAGAATGTTTATGCAGGGTTGACATGAGAATACATACTGGACATTAACCATTCAAACGTGTAGTTTATCATAAAATGTTTGGGACAGTAGTGCTGTGAAGTGCTACAGGATGGTGTATGCTGTTGATAAAGTAGTCAGAGGTTTTGGGAGAGTACATATTCAACCATAACATGATAGTAGATAATGGAGAATAAACATTAAAGGGTGTAGTGTTTCATTCCTATCTTAATAGTGTTACGAATGTAGGTCTTAAGCAGTACTGTATTATATGAAGAAATACAGAATTTCAAACACTTTCAGGGAATTGAAGTCCTTAATAAACAAATTTAAGGCCCATCGAATGCTTTTGAAACTTTTAGACATAAATAGATAATCAAAGACAAAACTTTCAGAGTTTGAAAAGCATCAAGTGTCGTTTTTGAGTTTATCAATAGCTCACAGGAATTAGATATACATATTCAACAGAGGTCTCAGAAATGCTTAATTACGTGTATTTGGATGCAAATTTTTCATCTTGAGCGTAGAAAATCACCCATGCAGGAGTCCTCAATATGCATGCAAATAGCTGGACGGCAAATTGAAAGACTTGCCAGTCCTTTTTCAACCACCTATTGAGTGGGAGAATTTGTTGATGAAATTGATCATTTTAGCTGTGACGATTTTACACTGACATTCAGTGGTTTAAAGACCCCCAGATATGCCTGCTGTATTTATAAGAGTTCATCAAAAGAACACGATGCAATAGCTGGGTGGTGAGTTCAAAGACGTCAGCTAGTAGCTTGGGTGTGAAAATGTGCAGCAGCAGGCAGGGTGAACCCAACAACTTTTTTCCTGACCTTATTTTACAAAAATAAAGGTTCCTACAGGGACTGAAAAAATAAGGTCAATAACTCTAAACCGAACCTTCTAACTTTATTATTACCATCATAGTTTGAAAAAACGGATAATAAATCGTTTTAGTTAGCTCATTTTTGTTATTTTATTTTTGACTTTTTTGTTTTTTATGTTATAATGCGTTTAGTTTACTCGCCGGGTCAATTAATTTTTGTCGTTTTTTGCCCTGCCTGCTGTTATAAATAACCAAAGATTTTATCTAGACCTATATGATATCTGGATCTTGAATCATGTAAATTTATTGCAATAAATAAGAACAGAACAGCTTGTGCTTTTGAAAAGAAGTTTTTAAACTTAATCATGTCCATATCCCCTGAACACCAAGTATAATAAATATTCTGTAAAGTATAATTATCTGCTCCATTAAACACGACTAAAATATTGCAGTTGTCTCTGATCACTTTAGGTATTTGTGTATATCTTTGTGTAACATAAATCACGTCAGTATTTTTATGTCTACCTCAAGAAAATATTCTAGCTGGATTTGATTGTCTGTCCAGCATAATGTCATCGTACACCACTAAATTATTAATAAATCCATCTAGGTCATCTACAGATGGGGCCTCATCAATATCGGTAATAAAGTCAACAACATCATTTCCGTCTTCATTCAGCAATTTTGCATTTTCATTAAAATATTTAAGTACTTCGTAACAGTGTTGATCATCTACGGATGGTGCTACTAAATACAGTTTACTCCATTTCAACCATCGCATTATTAAATTTAATAATAGTTGTGTTTTACCTGATCCAGATGGACCTATTATAATCATCGTTATCGAATTTAGTAATGCTGGATGATGTTTTACTGGTTCCTGTTTTTGTGTCGCTGAAAAATCAATTACATCCATATTATTAATAATATGAGTCTATATTGTGTTCGATGTAAAATTCCTACACCCACTGCTGAATTAACAACGATAATAATGAAGAATAAACGATGTGCTCTGACAGGCAAATGTGTAAAATGCGGTACGAAGAAATACAAATTTGTCAAAACAAAGACAGGTGGAGATATCGCCGCTTCATTAAGGAAATTACCAGGAACTCCATGGGCTAAATATCCCGGTGAGAAACATCTTCCTGGATATAATTATTGTGGTCGTGGAACTCGACTTGATATCTGACTTGATGATCAAGATCAACCAAGATCAGGAGAGTATCCAATAAATAAGATTGATCAAGCGTGTCATGTTCATGATGTTGCATATAAAAGTAAAGATTTACAACAACGACATCTCGCAGATGAAAATTAATTCATGCGTTAAATTCTATACCTAATAAATCTGTTAGAGAAAAACTTGCTAGTTTTCTAGTAAAATCTGCCATGAAAGGTAAAATAATGTTAGGGGCTGGTAATTAATTATATAATTATTATAATGGAGTCTGTTTATTATAGTCCAAGAGGATATTGGAGAGGCAGATCAGCGATTACTAAATTATCTGAAGCAGCAAAAGTCTCACGTTCTGCAGCATGGTTAGCACGACAGACAATATGGCAAATTTTTCTACCACCACCTAAAAAAATTCAGTATGCACATTTTGATGTCAGTGTCCCCAATGAGGTTCATCAAGCAGATATTTTATTTTTACCACACGATACCATTAAAATTGGTAGACGTCAATCACGCACGTACAAATACGCATTGACTGTCGTTGACGTTGCAAGCAGATATAAAGAAGCGGAACCATTATCAACAATGACAGCATCTGATGTTGCATTTGCGTTTGAGCGAATTTATCAGCGTGGTGGTCTTCGATGGCCACAGTTATTACAAGTTGATCCTGGCAAAGAATTTCTTGGTGCAGTATTATCGTTGATGAAGAAACATAACGTTAAAATCAGATGAGGACACACTGAAATTCATCGTGATCAGGCAATCGTTGAACGATTTAATCGAACACTTGCTGAGCGGTTATTTGGATACCAATATGCAAAGGAAATATCTACTAACTTTAAGTCCGGTGAGAGATCTCATGAATGGGTTGCAAGATTACCAAGTGTGATAGCTGCGTTAAATAATGAAATTACTTGTTCAACTTCCATGAAACCTTCTAATGCGATTACAAAAAAATATATACCCCATAGCGATAACGGACAACGCTGTGAATCTTTCTCTCAACCAGTATTAGGTAATGTAACTGTAAGATATTTATATGAACATGGTGAACTTGAAGGTGGTAAAAAAAGAGCAACTGATCCTATCTGGAGCATTACTACATATACAATTTCTAGCGTGGTTAGATCCACTGGTAGACCTCCAATCTACAGACTAGATTCTACAGCTCCTCAACGTGGATTTGTGCGTGAACAATTACAAGTAATCCCTGAAGACACACAATTGCCACCACATACAATTACATAACCAGAACCTCTACGTCAATTGCATTCAAGACAGGTCAGCATCACATTATCACGTGTATGAGCAAGATCACTATTAATTCTGTCTACGGTAAATTGTCTTGGATTATTATTCGAATATTGCCATAACATATTACAGTTACAGCTTGCACAATGATTATTCTGTCGTCGTTTTAGTGTTATAATAAATTCAGTATCAATATCAAAGTCACGTTTATTTTTTTTTGTCACATTGCTTATAACCAGATAGTTTTTTTCTTATTGCGTCATTATTAACAGTCTGATCATTATTTTCTGTAAAATTCCTAATAGCCCTATGTAGTTGAGATATTCTTCTGACTCGAGAAACTGCGAGATAGACTAAATTTGACCATTTGATCCAATCATCTATAATCCAGATATTTGTATCAGAAATAGTTAACCCCTGTGACGAGTGAATAGTTATAGCGTATCCTAACGTTCACGGTGATTTATTCATACTCAGCGCATTCTCAACAACATTAATATCAACCAAAAGAATATCGTTCAAGACGAGATTCTGTATTCCACCACCAGGAATTTCAACACCAATATTCTGTCGTCGAGTATCTGGGGGGCGATAGCACAAAGGTACAGGTAGATCTGAAAACTTTTCTTTATGTAACAGAAATAATTTCTCCTGCAGTTCATCACGAACTCTTTTTCTACTTGCAACTATTAAATCAGCGGGATTCCATAAACTCAGAAAATCATTCATAGAAGTCTCTGGAATTACTCCTCGCATTATTTCACATTGTACTCTGTCTGGCTGTAGTCTGATTAATCTTTTCAATTCCTTCAGAGGTTCATCAATAGCTCTATGGTCATCATTTATTTCTTCATAATAATCTACGTTATTCTTCAGCCATTCATGTGGTGACTGTCCAATAAAGGGTGGTGGTTGACCATGATCACCACACATTATTACAGCAGTATTCTTTGTCAATAACCAATCAAGAAATGTTTTTAATATTTCTAACGACACCGTGTCTACCTCGTCCCATATAATATATTTAGGTATATATTTCTCACCCATTCGTTCGGGAGCCCATGTGTCTCCACACCATCTGAAGAAACTTTGATATGTACATGATTTTACTCCTCGCTCTTTTATTTCCCAATTATATCTGAATTATTATTCATGAATATTTTAATCACACGCGTTGTTTTACCTGAACCACCACATCGATTAAGATAAACAGTCTTATGTCTAGCGACAGGATCGTATACAGATGGTGCTGATGACTTTGATACTTGATTATTATTTCTGTAATATATTTCCTTAATTTCAACGTCGGCAGATTCAGAATAACTAAGTATACTTTCTTGTTTTATTCTCCATGATCCCCATTCACCATTTACCAAGTAGCGGTTTTAATAAATCTGTATATTTTTTATTTATATAAAATGAATCCGTTGCTACTCTGACAGCATCACGAGGAAATCTATTTATCATAGACAGTAGATTTATAGAAACATATGCCAACATAGATGATCTTAAATGAGTAAATTGCGGTGAGTCACCATCAAGATAGCTCACAATTATACCTAGTTTGGTTCCGTCTGATAAATAAACATTACTCCTATTTATAAATGTGTCTTTTTTCCGTTGTATCAGCGATTATAAAATCGAGTTCAGCATCGTCCATAATCAATCTTGTACAGTGTCTTTTATGATCATATGCTCCTCCTTGAGTAAATTTACCAATTATCTTTCTACCAAGATCTTTTGCAAGTTTTTCATCGTGCTCATCTCTGCATTTACGTATATTATTAGTAATTTTAATAATGTCATCTTCGTTGAGATCAGGAAATTCTTTCCTGGCATCATCGATATTAAATCTATTTGGTTCTGGTAACCAAACTTGCTTTTGTAACCGATACGATATAATTGCCTCACTCACCTGTAAAGATATTAAAATTCCAACATCAAGCATATATCTCAATAGTACTATTGGAACCCAACATTTTTCTGAAAAATGTCTTCCAAACCAAGCATAAGTAATCGGATGGAGATTTTCTGCAAACTCAAATGATTCTACATGAGCAAATCCGGTTAAGTCAAATTCTGGTAAATGTCCATTTATCGCAACTCTGGTCATCTCGTGTGATGGATGTCCAAATCTCTTAAAGTATTTAGAACATTCTCCGTATTCAAGAAAACTTCCAGGATAACACGTTACCATATCGACGGATATAACGACATTATACTTATATTTAGTATTCCACAATCCACCGTGTCCATATTCTACGCAGCTTTTATGGATATCTTAGAGAAATTCCGATCGTGTTGGTTTCCATAATTTTTTTTTTTTTCTGAGCGAAATGAGCCGCTACAGTTGGAACAGTAAAACAATTATTTAATAATTGTCTAACTTTGACATCGTCTGAAGTATATTTCAACGCAAGATGTTCCATTTCTACATTAAGAGATTCTGTACGGTAAATATCACCATTAGGCCGTACAAACTGATCGTAATAATCATATTCTGAGCTTTGAAATAACCAAACAGATACAGGGTCACTTTTACTGATATTTTTGATAAAATCAAATATATGTCCATCATAAAATTTAACCGTTCTATCTCGTGGAAATATTGTTACTGCTGAGGTCCATGCATGCGAATTATGATGAATAATATCTATAGGAGCTCCATTTTATATGTATTTCGGCTTATACAAAATCTCTCCTGTTAACGTCTTTACTGTTATAGGAAATCGTAATTTCTTTTCTAGATCAGCAACATCTTAAATAGATGCTCCAGTATCTTTAACTGATTCTGCCCACGTATTTATTTTTTTACGTCGTAAATCTGTTAAACCATTACCACGTATCGCATTTATGAAATGTTCTGTAACTCGTTCAGCTACACAGTTTATTCTTGACTCTGACAGTCTCATCGGTTTAAGATCCCCGACGTCAGGTTTATTATTCAGCGGATATATTGCATATACAACTGCAGTCACAGGGTATTTTCGTTCATAATACGTTTTGTCAATACCGGTCAATATTCCGGGTTTAGATTTATTACTCAAAAGAACAATATTATTTCCTGACTGTATGCGGACTGGATCACGCTTGTCACGAATAATCCAAGTATCTTCTTCTGTATTTACAATAAATTTTATTAAAATAAAATATTTTCGATCATCAAGGTGATTAATAATCGCTTTTCCTCGTTTGTCATTGATCATATTAGTAACATTTCCGACTCTGAATGTTGACCAGACATGAGCAGCACCATCATTACGAAATTCATTCTTGGCTTCACGGATACGTTCGGTTATATCCTCATTTGTTAATGCCAGATCTTACATCAAAGTACTAAATTTATATTCTGATAGTCTGTCAAGATCAAATCTAGCTCTTTTAGGTTCAATTGCCGATAATTCGTTCATATAATTAAGACAAATATTTAAATTAAAATTTTAGATATATATATAATGCTTGAAACAAAGAACAAATGTGCTTGGCTCAAAATTGGACATACTTCTCCTTGTAATAAATCGTGCGTGAACAAATACTGCGGAAATCATGCGCAAAGTATCAAAAATGGAAGTACAGGACCAATACCATGTATTCAATGCGGTGTTGGAGTAAGAGGAAAAACTCAATTGTGTTTAAAATGTGGCGGAAAAAATACAGGGAATTAAAACGATATTATGACAAAAAAAATAATACATCGTCAGGTAAATCTCCTATAAAAACCGTAGAAGATTATCTGACCAGATTTCAAAACAATGATTTAGACAAATAATATTATATATATAAAATGAATCAGACAAATCAGATTCAAAATAATGATATTGACAATGATTATATAATGAATCAAACAAATAATGATTTAAACAAATGTAATTTATATATAATGAATCAAACAAATCAGACTCATGATGAAATGATCGACAATGATATTATAAGAAAATTGAAAATTGAGTACTATGAGAAACACGAATTTGTTAAACATCCAGTATATACAAATTATGAAGCATCCCGAGATGGTGTAATAAGACACTGTAGATTAAAGAAACCGGTTGGCAATCTTGATAAATTTGGTTATTTTAGATTTCGTGCTGGAAATAAAAATTATTACTCTCATATATTCATATTTGAATGTTTTCGTGGAGTAGTTGAAAATGGACTTGTAGTTGATCATATTGGTCGAGATCCCAAAAATAATCGGTTATCTAACCTGCAAGCTATTACACCTAGTCAGAATTCTGCACGTGGAAATACTGGAAAATATCCCAAGATCCCGAGGTCGGTTATATCCGTAAATAGAGAAACAGGCCAAGAAATAACTTTTCCCTCAATTAGTGCAGCTGCAAAACATTTTGGCATCAATCCTGTTTCAGTAAAACGTGTTGCAGATAATATTACTTGATCTGCATATTCATTCAAATATAATCAGCGGGTAATTTTTGAATATATCTAACTTTGTACTCTTAATAAATAAATATTTTTTTTTTATACTGCATATAGTTCGACTCTATCAATTTTACCATGGGTTTTGTTTAATCCTTGACTTTGTCAGGGGTCCTCTATCTTCACCGTCGCTCTCAGCGTCACTTTCATTTTTGACAGAATCAAATAACATAATTTTTCTTAATTGCATTACACGATTGTCCACAATCTTCTTTTTCTCGTATTCACGAGATAGTTCGGATCTGATATTTTCGATCGAACGTGCAAGAGGCGCAAATAGCTTTACCTGTTTTTCATTTACCATTGCCAAGGATTCTAACATAGACTGATAAATTAATTTTACGAATTTATAATTGGATGGTAATGTGTATTTATTTTCAAATTTTCGTTGTTTTAATATTTCATAATCGCATAATATTTTCTCAGGATCGAGATTATCAGAGAGATTTATTCCGTTATGTTTTAATTTTTTAATAGCAGAAATAATATCATTAATGTTTTCTTGGTTCATTATATATATAAATATTTCTTTAAAATAAAAAATATTTACAAAACATATAATCACAACACAACCCCATATGAACTCCTAGCTTGCCATATGACATGCTAGCAAGTTCAGGGGCATTTGAATTAATCCCCATGTGATCCCCTAGGTTGCCATATGACATCCTAGCAGGATCAGAGGAAATTCGAAAGACGAAACAGACAGCACAGTTTAACCCCATGTGATACCCTAAGTTCTCAAACAACATCCTAGCAGGATCAGAGGTTACATATAAACTTATCTCTAAGAACTTAATTAACTTAATTCTAAGGACAGCACAAACCCCATGTGACCCCCTAGGTTGCCATATGACATCCTAGCAGGATCAGAGGTTACATATAAACTTATCCTAATGAACATATGATTGTATGAATATGAATATATACAATGGTGATGACGAGGGAATCTTGTCTACGTCCAACAGATTTTGTACACTCTCCCCCCATACAAAACCCCGGGGAGTGCAAAAGGTACACCCACCACAAGGGTGTATGATAGGAGAGTGTATTTTGTCTGTTGTGGATTTCGAGGAAATTCTCCGGGTTCCCCCAATTAATAGCATCCGTCGCCAAATGCAAGATAATATATTTTTAGCATTTTTGGAGACTCGAACACGCGAGAGTCTGCACAAATTCGATCTACGTCCAAACGCCTTACCACTTCGGCCACCGCTCTCTTATCAATAATACAGTTAAATTTAAATATATAAAATATTTGCGCTGTCTCACAGAACTTGTATTACTAATAGAATGTAGAACTGTAGCGTGAATGTACTTCAATTTTTTAAATATAATTCATAAAATAATCGCACATATGAGTTATCGTTCGTTAAAGTCAAAATACATGTGCTAGAGCTAAAATTAACTCTACGTACTTGGCATATAAAACTGACATGAATTTTTAAAGTCATCAGAGTCAAAAGGTGCATAAATATCCCTCTCTGTTACAAATTGCTGATTTACTAACAGCTAATTGCTTACAGAAAACAAATAAATCACCAAATAATTAACGAAAAACAAAATATATTCGTTGTCTGTAAATCGAACGTAGTAGTAAGGGAAATAATCGTTTAATTTCCTCTGCAGAGATAGATAGCAGAGTTATCTCGCTTGATTATATATACAATTGCTTTATTCATAGAAATTGATTATTATTCAGATTTTATTAATTTTGATTAGTAAACTACCCATCAGATTATTTCAGAATCAGATTATTTTTTTCCCCCTGATTATTTACTCAGACGTTCTACAAGCGTATATGCAAATTAATATTAAGTGATTCTCCTCGTAGATCCTGTCTGGTCAGTAAGTTTGAAATTTATTCTTGACAATAATGGATTATGTACACGTAGATAAATTGGATTAATTGGCTCAGATACAATTAACCACCCGGGCGGTACTTGAGGACTAAATGCATATAATATATATCCTTGTTGAGCCTGGTTAGACTTTGAAAGATCTACTTGATAGCTGTCATCAATTACGTCACATACTAGATTGACCGCGATCGTTGATGTTATATTAACAATACCAGGTGAGATATGGCGGCCTCCACCATGTGGGTCATTATTATATTTAAGAATGGTTGGTGTAGGTATTAATTTTTGGTATTAATTTTTTCCATGAATCACATATTCTTTTAAAGTGTTCATCAATAAGATCATTAACTGATTTCTTTAGCTCTTCAGAGTTAAATCCCGGAATTACAAATGTTGGTAGCTGTTCTTCTGTGATTCCATAATATTTAAGAAATACTGTTTTAAATAAACGTTTATAACTTACACGCTGAATAGGACCGTCTTCATTAACTATGTAAGTGTTAAGAAATCTATCTGCCGGTACGTTTAATGTTTTTTCTCTGTCAACGATAGCCTTATTTACATATTCTAAGTCTGATGCAACTTGATTCAAATGTTGTATTGTTTCAATTATTTGATTTATTAAGTCATCGTTGTAGGAAGTGCTGATGCTGGAAAATAAATTTCTTAGATCATTAAGTATACGTTCATGTTCAGATTTAATTGGTCTTGATTTTGAGTTAATTTCTTCAACATTAATTGTTGCTATTATTGTTGTACCATTACCCCTAACGAAATCTATAAAATGAGTATACTGTGCATAACCACGATAAGCATCTTGACTCTCTATAAACGGATAAGTTTTTCGATATTCTGGAAGTTTTATAAATTTTTCAACATCTACGACGAAATCAGATCGTTGTGGTTCTGGTGGTCCTTGATAAACTAGTGGAGCATCAGGCCATCCAAATACTGATCTGATCGAACTTTGATAAATATCTACAGAATAATCAGGGGAATTTATTTCAATCACCGCCGATAGTGTTGGTTCGTAAACAGTAATTGCTATTTTTGATTCCTTTCCTGTAATAGATTTAATTCTGCGTTGGAATTGATCATTAATCTGTTCTATTTGATAACTGCCCGTTGGATTAGCAACTACTTGCCAATCAGGAGTTCCATGAGGCTTATTCTTATTAGCGAATACTAATGAATTATTTGGCTGTAGTCCACCAAATGGTTTTGATCTAATATTTGGCCAGCTATAATAAACTCGCAATTGTGCTAATGCTATTTCCTTTGCTGGAATTGATGTTGGAAAATTGACACAAAATTCAGGATTGGTCGAACTTAACGATATCATAGTAGTTTTTGACGGAGTTGTATTAGTGACGATCTGCTGAAGTAACTCTCTTGAGTCAGTCATTATTATTATTGTTATTACTTAATTCGCCTTGGTTATTGTGAGTGACTTTGTCAGCGATTCTGAATGCTTCATCATAGGTCTTCATTATCGTTACGAACTCCTCATCAGATATTTTACCATCGCTGAGATACGCAGAAAGATACGAGGATAATTTAGAATAGGCTGTTGTTGCTGTATGTAATTTTATTATATACTCATGTAATTTAGTATTTGTACATGCGGATATCTTCTTAGCTATAATACTAAGAATGCCTGCGATAGTCGTTGAAGTTGAAACGACGATTGTTACAACTGCAGGCGCTGTCATTGTTATTGTTGATAATAATAATCCGGCCCCAGCGACAACAGCAGAAACTGAGTAAACAATTATATCAATGACAACCATACGTCTGCGATACTTTTTTACTTTTATTGTATAATCGTCGATAATATTTTTTAGTTTGGTTTGACACTCACATAATTGATTATATCTGTGACGTTGAACGTCGATGTAGGACTGAGTTCCTTGGTTTTGATCCATTATACTAACAACGTCATTTAAGTAAGTTTCAGCTGCGAATTCTAGGCACCACCAGTAACGTCTCGGAGGTATTTCCATTGATATTAACGTAAAGATTTCTTTGATGTTCTTGGTTAGCATCACCAATAGAGGATTATGATATACATTCGGTGATAATGAAGTTGCCGCAGTAATTTCCAAACCGTACATAGATAACCTGGATAACCCAGTTACTTCTGCGGTATGTTCGAGTGTGTTATTTTGTGGTGTCCATGTTGATGATCCTGATGCTACTGTATATACGATATTTTTAATTTGTCCGTGTGGAATTTTAATCAGATTAGTGTTTTGAACAATACTAGGTATTCCACTGACAATATCATTGAGTTTCATGTTAACGTCGGAGAGTTTTATGTCAACGGTTGGTTGTTCCCCCCCAAAAATCTTTAATGGTTTTGTTTATATTTCTACGAAAATTTAAAGACGTTTCTACATGTCTAGAAAAAGTATTACTGAGTGTAGTTATTTCGTCATTGATTGTTTTTAGAGGAATTTCCTTATCATCGACGTATTTCTTCCTCGCAGTATCAAAATCAGATTCTGGTGTTCTAAGATTGTTAATGCCGTTATTATTCATATTGAGAAATGCACGCATTATACCGCCGTTGGCCAATGCGTATTTAGATTCTTGATCGTCGACATATTTCTTTGTTGCGGCGTCTGTATCTGCGACTGGGTTTCCAAGGTCTATAATTTTATTTTCATTCATAATAATGTGACCCGTGAACAAATCGCCAGCTTTCATAATATAATCGCTGACTGACGTACCGGAATCTTGTATTTTACCCTGATCAGTAAAAGTAACTATATTATTAACCACCGCATTAGGAACTCGTATAAGTACATCTGGCAGTTGTATATTACAAGCTTTTAATCGTCCTTCCTTATCCTGAAGAACAACTACTTCATTTTGATCAACACTGGTTATGATTAATAAATCGTCAATCTCATTTCTGAGCTGATCGAGAGTTGCGTATTTAGATAAATCAGCTTGCTGATGAGCTTTACCACGAGAAGATCTTCCGTAAATATCTACCATTATATTTACTAATGTCTGTTTAAATGTGAGTATATTCATGTACAACTTTGTGAGGTGGTTTTGTTGATTTTGATACAGCATCAAGTACGTTAAGTACTTCTCGACCACATATTGGTGGATCAGTTAATGTTTGTGTTGGTAACGTTGAATACCATATTGGAGTACTTTGATAGCCGCTAATATACTTTAAGAATTCTTTTGGTGGAGCTAGTCCATATGAATCAAAATAAATAATTCCACGTGGATCAATTACATATCCAACCCAGTGCGTGCCTGGACCAGAGGTTTTGTCGAGATTAATAATACCGGTTTCAATATTGTTTGGTTTTTTTGGTAATTGATCTCTCATGAAAACTCCTCTAAAATTTTAATTTTTTATTTTTTTTTGCAGCATCTAGTAAATCAAAATTGGGCATAGGAGATATCAGTAAACTGTCCCTGGTAATCTTAGGCCTTTTCCGTACCATGAATGTGGAGTCCCTGGTAATCTTAGACCCCTTCCCTTTTTTTTAATTCCCTTTCCTGTTGCTTTCTTTAATGCCATTCCAGCAGCGGTTCCAACGGCACCTAATGCAGCTGCTTTTGCAACAGCTGGGGCTGCAGCGGCAATTAATGCTGGTATAGCAGCAAGAAGTGGAAATATACCACCAGTCTTAACTATGTCTTTAATGGCACCCGCAGAAAGATTAAGTTTTATACCTTTATTTGATTTTTTGGCCTCATTGAAATGCCTGAGCTGACGTTCTGTAAGAGATAATTTATTTGAACCGCTCATCTGCTCTTTCTTTAGCGATATTTTTAATCCACAGTCATTTTTTTATGCTGATTGTATCTTTTTAATCTGACCAGGAGTCAGACTAACACTAGCGTGATTATATGACATTATAATATTCATAAACGATCTAATTACATGTTTTCTACTGGAGCATCAACTACTCTCATTCGTCCACCAGCACCTTCAAGTAACATTGATTTATCGCTGAGTATGACAGCAATTGCTCTGTAATTAGGGATAAGTGGTGCTGGTGCTACTGGTAGTGTCACACGAGCTCGAAAGTGTATATCGACTACAGATTGTCTAAACAAATCTAAATGTTCGAGCGAAAAGTAATAAATTGGATATAAGGTTGTAAAATCCAATTGTGATATTTGTAAACCAGTATCAATATTTTGATCACATCCCATGAACGTCATTAATCGATGATATGCACGTGCTACATGATTTTGATCGAAATTTAATAAAATATCCTCAGATGGTTCTTGATGTCCATTTATCCTCAGAGACACTTCAGAAACACCAAGTTTGTCGAATATCATAATACTACGCGTTTGATTATTTACTCGTGCAGCATCTTGAAATGTAATAAATATATGTCGTGGTGCAGAAACACCTTGCTGAGAAGCTATTTGCCATGTAAATAAACCATTAATATTGCTCTGGATAGCATCTGTGGTCATTGTCAACCATGATAATACTGATTTACCGCCGCTGCCCATGAAAGAGAGTAACCGATCTTCTTCAGGTATTGTTGGAATCATTAACTGGCATCCATAATGAAAGTTTTGTCAGAATTACTTTACCATGAAGTGCCGCAGTTGCAGCCTATATAGCATCAGCATCAGCGCCAACTCCCATAACGTGCCACATTGCATCATCGTCGGTTGCTTTTCGTACGAGTA
>JAECUM010081710.1:0-21636 GCA_016617855.1 Megalonaias nervosa | reverse complement strand
CATTGATCTGAATACTAGACTACAAACATTAATTTGAATACAGACTACGAACATTGATCTGAATACTAGACTACAAACATTAATTTGAATACAGACTACGAACATTGATCTGAATACTAGACTACAAACATTAATTTGAATACAGACTACGAACATTGATCTGAATACTAGACTACAAACATTAATTTGAATACAGACTACGAACATTGATCTGAATACTAGACTACAAACATTAATTTGAATACAGACTACGAACATTGATCTGAATACTAGACTACAAACATTAATTTGAATACAGACTACGAACATTGATCTGAATACTAGACTACAAACATTAATTTGAATACAGACTACGAACATTGATCTGAATACTAGACTACAAACATTAATTTGAATACAGACTACGAACATTGATCTGAATACTAGACTACATTAATGTGAATTCTAAGCTACGAGCACAGGCAAATAACACTTCCCTTCGATGCATAATTAGGTAAAGTTATGTAAATTTAACGTCTTTTTTGTTCTTTCTTTCTTTCTTTTGAGTTTACTGTTTATCTCAGTTTGTATTTGCCTATGAGAAAGACTCGATAAGAGTCAAAGGCGCTTAGTATAGAACTAGGTACGTACTGTTTTTTGTCAGTTGTGTACAATTATCTGGATCAGTTCCTGACATGCGCGATCCCTTTAGGAAGAAAGATCACTTAAACCTGCACCTCTTTGGATGTTCTTAACGATAGCTTTGCACCAATTCTCTACTATTCTTAATAAGGTAGCCTGACTTCCAAATTCTGACGTAAACGTTGATAAGTAAGGATAAATAATTACCCAACTAACAGAAAATTCTTTTTCAAAGAATTTAGAATTGTTGAAAGAACACTTACTGATATATAACTTCCTCTGTCGAGAGTGCTGTTCATTTGATGAACTGGAACCGCCTGAGTTAACTTTAAATAGTTTACCCGTGAAAACAGTCGAAATCAGAGATTTATTTATGATGAGAGTGATAGGTGAAGCTATCAAAAAGTTCTCCCACTGAGGTACATCCCTACCTCACATAAAAGCACTTAGCAAAATACACGGAGGTGGTTGGGAGTTGGTTACGAGTGAAATACTAGAATAAGCGCGATTCAGACAATAATATATCGGCATTGTAAGAAATCATTGACAAATATATTTTTTAAATATAGAAATTCAGGAAAATTGTATTGTTTCCATAAAAAAAATCTTGAACAGCACTAACACTTTAAAGTAAAGGTCAAAAGACAGTTGAGATCTTTGAAATACCAGGTCAACCGTTGCAGTCAAAAGTAGGTGATTATCATTTAGAAATAAGATCCTGCGTTGAACTCCATAACAGTAAACTTTTTTGTATACAAAATGATGTAGTTTCAGGTACCTCTCCACCATTACATAATGAGTTACTTGGTTAATAATAAGTCGTTGGAGCACAACAACTATTTATAATTCTTACACTATTTCTTCTCACCATACGTGTAGTGCAGGGATGGTTCACATGTTTTACATGTTATAAATCTAGATTCACTTAAGGATGGAACACGTCTTACAATTTCATGAAGATTGTTTCACATAGATAAAGTCTAAATAATTAATTACTTTCTCGATACTTTTTATAAAAAAACGTAGAGTTGTGAAATAAAAGTTGTAAAGATAAAAATAATACGCACTGACTATAACTTATTTAATACAACGTATATAATTTATGTAATTTTTGTCTCCCTCAGAATTTTCCCAACCAGTTTCTCAGTGCAGGTTTAAAATCCTTTTTTTTTATTTTTTTATTTTTGTAAGTCAAGCAACAATTAGTGCTGCCTCTAACTGAAGATTTTATAATCTGAATCTTTTTGAAAACAACCGTCTGAGGCAACATCGGCATACTCCAAAACGTGGTCGTGTAAATGACAAATATGTTATTTGCTAATGAATTCTGGGTTAATTTAATGCCATAAGTGATCCTGGCATATCTGATACACAGTTTTATAGACTGTATTTGTTTATGAATGGAGTGATAGGTGAGGCAATCAAAAAGTTCTCCCATATAGGTAGAGCCCTTTCGCCGCATAAAAAGACCATTTCCCATCATTGCTAACAATTACACCCACATGTTTATGACACCATGTAACGCTAAATACTTTCTTATCAAAGACTAGTGGTGGGATTGAAACTGACAATTAAGTAGTCAACAGCAGCGCACTGGTTTTGACTGGATGGAACTGTACCAGCCATTGGTTAGACCAGGCCTCTGTGAGATTTTTTGTCGGAATTGAACATTAAAATCCATTGGTTAGACCAGGCCTTTATGAGATGACTGAACGTTACGATCAATTGGTTAGACTGGCCTTAGAGTTTGTTTATTTCGTCGGGACTGAATTTTACCAGACCAGGCCTTTGGAGTTTCAACATCAATGTTCAAAACGTATCCAATTTCATAACCATGTGTGAACGCATATTCAAACTGACAATCAAGATCATATCATAAATACCTAAGACATTATTCCTTTGTCATTTACTTTAATGATTCATTTTATTTTCAAATGAGATCACATGTAATAAATTCTACATCACAAAGTAATTGTTTCAGTATACTTTCTTGCTCGGATGTAGGTATTGCCTAACAATGTCGTCTTGGAAAACGACGTGCAAGAGAATAGAAACATCACTTTACCTATCTCTAACATGAAAGAGAGAATAGAAACATCACTTTACCTATCTCAGTTCAGCAAATAGGATATTCTTCAATGCTTTGAAGAGACGGGAGATTTACAAAGCATCTTTTACTGATCTACAGTTTGATACATGTATGTCATCTATTTTCAACTGTGGACCATATAACACAATTAAAACTGGAAATAACGCAGCAGGTATTATATTTTTTCATTTGATGCAAATACATTTCAATAACGCCTATCAGTTGTCGATGTTATGACATTGATGAACGTATTATTCTATAAAGCGAATCGAGAGAAACGGAGTGAAACTTGCGTCAGATAAGGTTATATTTAAAGCTGTTTAAAATAGTTATAAATAAGAAATAGTTTTAATGGCTTTGGTAATGTTAAAAAGAGCCACTTTGGGCAATAACTTGATATCATTTATTACTCTTGAAAGAAAAGAAAAAAATAAACACTTTGTGATAATCAGTGTTAATGTTTCAATTGTAAGTGACAATTCACTTGGTCTTTTTTTATCATCTCAAAATAACCGTTGAATGTAAAATATACATTTAATTTTGTTTTCATTTTTTGCATGTATTTCTAATGTTTTTTATGTGACTTCCCAGTCTGAATACTGAGCAACATATACACAGTATTACGCGGATCTTGTACGTCACCCCGCATGATGCAGATTTTCACTTTTGTAATGCTTTCCTGTAAACCATATCCCTAATGGCGGGGTTTATTTTCGATCATGGAGTATATCTAATATAAGCTTTTTTGGGGGGTGGGGGGTGTTTTTGTCTCTTGCGTTTCTTGACAACGAGTTGCTTCTCAGTTATGAAAGAAACTAATTTCTTTATATATCGTGTTCTTGTCACCGTTATTTCTTTTATGGTTTGTAGTTTATTTATATCCGAATTTTTAATTATGTGGTTGTCTAATGGTTTTAATAATTTTAAAAGCATGTAAACAATTGTCTATACTCTAATACAAACAGAAAATGCAGTTAAATTATTCATATTTAATTTTCTTTACTTTTGACAAATATTTTCATCCATTTCTAAATAAAATATAAGATCATTTAGATGGTACACTCCAAACACGCACAGCACCATATTTTATTCAGGCTGACATTGGCGTTCAGTCCACAAGATCACCCGAAGCACACGCATGCAAACTAAAGTTAAATATCTGTAACAGTGGAACGGACATCAAAACGTTATATTTCTGCTTATTTGAAATTTATTTCATGCAACGACAAAACAAAATGTAGTAAGGCTCAACATAAATGCATTCGCCCCATCCCAGTGCCATGTAAGTATCGCTATCCAGGATGCCAATATGGTGAAAAGTAGCTATAATAAAGGGTTGATATGGCAGAGATGTTTTAAAAAGCACCTGTATTCCTTCACTACTTATTGGAACAGTAAAAGAATTTATTGCATCACAATTTATTAATTGCTTTTGCAAAACTAGATATAGATTTTAAATCTGCAGGCTTGTTTTTTTTATGAAAACTAAACCGCAAAAGTGACGCTGAGCTCTCAAGACTCCTTAATGCATACCTTTTAATGTCTTTAAAACTACGAGCTATTTTCTTTCCAATGATTACGCATGCAGTAGTTAACTGTTTCATAAGGAGTCACTGTGGCTTAATTTGTAGACAGTCGGACTAGCAATACTTGGGTCGTTGATTCGATTCTGGTCCAAACCATACCAGGGCCGTCAGTAGTGAAGGGGGATACTATAGAGACAATGGGAAAATACATTACAGACCCACCCACCCCGGACACTATGGAGACAAGATTTATAGAGACAAAATCAAAACCCTGGGACACCATAGAGACAAGAAAAAATATTGGGACTACATAGGGACAATAGGAGTGGAACAGGTGGGGTGACGTCACAGTACTGGCAACAATGTTGCAAGTGGCTGACCTGAATACGCGCGGTTACCCTAGGTAGGGACAAATACAGTAGAGACAGAGACATATATAACGCATATATAACATATAGGCAAGAAAGAGTAAATCTTTTCGAGTCATATGAAGTGGCCCTGAAAAGGGCCTTTGGGTTCTTCTTCTTCTTCTTCTTCTTCTTTGTTTACTTCTAATTTCTTCTTTTCCTCCACCAGCTTCTTATCTTTTGTCCTACACTTTTTGTCTTCTTCTCATTCTTTTCCTTCTTCTTGTTTTCCTTCTCCTTCTCCTCCTCTTCTTTTTTTCTCTTTTCATTCTCCTCTTCTTTTTCTATTTTTTTCATTCCAATCTCTCATTCTTATTCTATCATCTTCATCCTCCTTCTCCTCCTTTAATTGTTTCATCAATTCCCTTTTCCTTTCCTTCACCATCTTTAAATTGTTTATCTCCATCTTCAGCCTGTGTGGACTATACTCATCGTACTGCATTCTCACAAAAAATTCTTCCAACATCCCCATGTCATCTACTGCCTCTTGCAGTGTCTTCATTGCGTCTATTTTGTTTGTTGCCATGGCTGACTATTAAGTGTTGAATGGCGCGAATGACTGACTAACTATTTAATTATACTGGCGTGCGCACACATGTGCATGTGCCAGTAGTTTATGACCGCACGGCGGCCTGATATATATATCCCGGGGGAAGGAATTAGTGCCACATCCCCCAGGCATTATGCTCTCAAAGAGAGCTGATAGTTAGCCTAAGAAGTTACATTAGGACGTGGGACAATTAAGTCCTAAACGTCCTACACTAGCTGGTGAATTGACTTGA
Organism: Megalonaias nervosa; assembly: GCA_016617855.1. NCBI lineage: Eukaryota > Metazoa > Mollusca > Bivalvia > Unionida > Unionidae > Megalonaias > Megalonaias nervosa. Next base: position 16,211 of record JAECUM010081710.1, on the reverse strand, counting down.
ATACTGAAGGGTAAAGTGCAAAACTTTTAACCTCATCAGCACACACCTCAATTTAAGAAGAGACTCGTTGACATGCAGGTATTACCGGACTATCTTTCTTCATCCATATTACGGGTCTCCAGTCCGCCCTTGCAGCATGTTTAACCATGCACCCACATGTCACTCCGCCACAGCACCAGCTAGGGGCTGTTGCTTGAGTGGGAATAGACCCAACACACACACAAGTATGAATGGAAATCCGGTCTATAGCAATACCAGGTGTCGACCGAAGCAGTATGAGACGTCAGTAGCGATTGGTCAGCGACTATGATGTCTCATCGGGTCACCTGGTGTATGGACGGGTGGAAGTCGTTCGACATCTCCGTCCATGTACAGAAGGCCGAGTAAGGAAAAGGAGGAAGAGGATCTCGGCAGTCGGTGCTATGAAGCAATGAACGTCGTGTACACCCCAAAACTCCCGTCCGTACTTATTTCAAATTCAGTCCAGTTGTACTAATAGACAAAACCGAAAGCCAATAATGTGTAAGCCACCTGTGCAATTGACCAAATAAAATAAGTTTCTAAATTTCGTTGTTAATGTAATTCAAGGTTGGAATTTAGTGTACAAAGCGTACATAAATTATCTAAAATATGCCAATCAGTTAAGTCAAGCGACTCAACAATTTTTGTATCTCTCATAATAAATAACAAAACAGACAAAGAAATTTTGATGGTGGAACCAAAGAGTCAAATTTGGATTACAAGATAAAGATATTATCAAAAGAGGTTTTCAAGCCAAAACGAAAACCTATAATGGCGTGAATGACGACTGCTATGATTTATATACTTGACGCACGGACGTGAAGGAAACATACTTTACACTCACTTCACATATTATCTAATATCCACACAGACGGGAAGAGAAGAAAAAACACACCATATATACTATCCACACAAACGGACGCGAATGCATAAAACGCCATATATACTATCCACACAAACGAGAAGAGAAGAAAAAAACACACCATATCTACTATCCACACAAACGGACGCGAACGCATAAAACACACAATATCTACTATCCACACAAACGTACGCGAACACACACACACACACACACACACACACGCATCAGTAAATGAGTGAGTGTTTATAGTGACACTACTCTACATTCACACAAATTAGCAGCTTGAATAGCCTCTTTTCTAGAAAACTGGTTAGCCCTGAGAAGGGCTGTTTTTCCTTGGAACTTCAGATGCACCTGCCAAAAGGTGACATCACCCAGGCCGGGCACTACAGACCCATCTCCTACTCCAATCATTTGCCCAATTCACATTTGTGATTGGGAGTGCAGAGGCCTCTTGAGTGGCTTCAGAGTCCCATTCTTCAGTTTCTGGAATTATGAAGACTTCCCTTTGTCTTCTCCTATACCAGTCTCGGGGATGCTGTTGTTGTTGTGGTTTCTCTCTCAAGTTTTCAATTTGGGGAGACGCATGTCTTGGTGCTGGTACTGTTTGCCGTGCTGGTACTGGCGTGGAGGCGTCCTCACCTCAGGTTTCACATTACACACAGTACTTAGCATGAGGTGAGGCAGGATCCTTTCCTCCATCTCTTTCTTCTTTTTCCCCTTCTCTTCCTCCTCTTCTATTCTGGCTTTCTCCTGTATTGCCTCCATAGCCAGTTCGTCTAGCAGCCGCTTGGCATACTCCAGTTGCATCTGAAGTTCCAGTAACTTTGCAGTTCTGTCACTCATCTTTAATGTTGATACGTCAACGATGGGTAGCCAGACTGACGATTATGTTAAATTATAGTGGTGGTCGTACAGTTGTACATGTACCACTGGTTTATTCCTGCACAGCAGGATGATAAATTTATCTTGGGGGAAGGAATTAGAGCTACATCCCCCAGGAGTAAGAATTGCGAACCCAGACTGACGATCGCGCTGCTTTATATACTTGAAGCACGGACGTGAAGGAAAACTTCCCCTGACACCAAACCTTACAATACCACTATTACTATTACATGGAACGCACGAACCTAAAAGAAACACTCACGTTAACTTTTTTACTTTCAAACACAGACACACACTAAAGTTGGTTATCGTTTATCGAGTAAGTACGGATCAGTATGGTTGTTTGCTAGCGAAACGATGAGCGAATAGCGGGTTTGACAACTGATCCAATGTTATTTATTGACAATATGGTTGATATTTTATTTGATAATGATATTTCTAAACATCTACAGTGTACGTAAGCAAGGTTCCTATCTCCGAGACCCCCTACCCCTCCAAAACTTTCTATGTTAACATTTTGTCAACAATATGTTAGAAAAATATTTTTACTCACCTGTTCACGTAATCCTATAGCAGAATGGCTATGAAGAAAATTCTAACTGCTTTTTATATTGTTATTCTGGAAAAATATATCGCAAATATCTTTGACCTTGATTTCAGTAGGCGTTTTGGGAAAATCCATTGGAAATATCTTTGACTTTGATTCCAGTATTCGTTTTAGGAAAATCCATTGCAAATGACCTATCTTTGACCTGATTTTGGCGTTATATTTTAGGAAAATCCATTGGAAATTCCCTATTTTTAACCTTTCAAAATGATTACATGATCTAGTTATTATAGAAATTCCGTGTGGGCAGACGCCATACAATATATTATGACGCTCTGATTGATTTTTATTCAAGACAATTGCAATGGCAAATATATTAGTTGTGTTCAAGTGGCAGCTTTCTTAGTGGGCTAACAAAGAAAACAGTGCTCTGTCTGATCGGATATCAAACGAATAGACTGTAATTTATTTTTCATCATAGAAAACCAAAGTATTTTATCATTTACTCGTACATGAAAACATTTTTTAAATATATTTTCACAGAATATAAAGTAGTATGTGAATGAGGGTTTGAGACACTTTTATCTGTTTCCATGGATCAAACATTTTAAGTCTTCTATCGTGAAAAAATGATGAACAGGTAAGTGAAAACATTGTTTGAGATTATTTTATTTTATACCCTACCATTACTATACTTTTTATGATAATCTTTTTCATGTCTGCTGACTCTCATTGGCAGAATATCTGTTAACATACTGTCAATAATACGAAACTCTCGTATTAAATCGTCCATATCATATTTTATACCACGCAAATAAGATCGTATTTGATCAAATAATTTTTTTATAGGTGATACTTGCTGTTTTACAAGCATTTTTTTTAGTTGCAAGACGAGGATCAATTTTTTTACACGCTGTTCCAAGAGAAACACCAAAGCCGGATATTATTAACAAAAACGGATTTAATGATACTCCACTTGAAATTATGCCAGAGCTAGTCATTAGCATTGGTAAATATGATATCACTCGAAGTATTCTGTTATAGTATTTGTAACATTTTTTCACGCACCAAAGTTTTTATCATAATATCTGTAATATTGTATTAGAGCGTCAACATCTTGTTTTGGAATTTTATCTGAAATATGATTAAAATCAATTATCTGTTTTTTCATTATACAATTTTTTTTACACAAAAACAAAAGTTCTAGCACCAGCAATTGAATCAAGAAACTCACGAAGTTTATTATTATTAGGATCAGCTATAAAAATTCTGTATTTGTCATAAACATCTGACGAAGTATCCTTATATCGTTCATCTGTTAGTACCTCATTTTTCTTTAACCAAGCGTATGAATAAAAACTATTTCCTACTTCACTTTCGTACAAATCTGTTTCATTCACCAAATTACTGTAATCGATTTCTGTTTCATCAATATACCCTAATACTAAACTCAACTGATCTAACGTGAAATTTTTGAGAACAAGATGTTGCCTGATAATTGTATATGCGACTACGAAATTTGCTAGCATCAATTTTTTAAGCTTATTTAGTTCAATTGTAAGAAGACCAACAGCAGAAGCTACTGTTAACATTAATTTTTCATATGGTTTTGTGAATATTGTTTTAATTTCGTTGTAATAATTTCGTAGTGACAATTGTCTAGAGTACTGTAATGATGGGAATGGAATATCATCTTCTTCACTTATGTCGTAATAAGAAGCAGACTTTACTTCCAACTTTATTTGATTGACTTCTTCAAAAAACTTTTCTTGCTCATCATCACTAAAATTACTAATTTCATCGTCTAAAGTTTTGATTATCTTTAGAGACTTGTTAACAATAATAGGATTAAATTCTGGGTCTTTTTTACGTATCATTGGCAAAATTGCGTTTGCGTACACTTTAATAATTAACTCTGCGTCTGACGTCATAGTAACGATTTTAACTAAGGTTTCTTTGTCGTTGTAGTACATACCGAGATGTTTAAAAATATGTCGTTTTGAAAAACTATCATATACATTTTTGTTTCTTTTTATTTTTATTTTCTTAGTTTCCGCTAGTTTGTCAAGACGAGTATGATTTTCGTTTATTCGTCTTTCTCCCAATGTTCTTCCACTATAAACTCGTGCTTTTATTAAGTCTGATTTTATTATCAAATCTATGTTATACCAATCAAGCTCGAGTAATATTTTTTTAAGTATAATTTCAACTTGTTTTTGTTCTTCAAGGCAATCGTCAGGATGATAGTATCTGCTTATAATGTCAAAGTTTTCTATTGCTTTTTTCAGTTGTGGTCCTCGCATATGCATAACGCGAATAAAATTAGCAGAATTTCCTGGCAATGTTGGATTGTTTAATGATTCGATGCCAAATTTTTTCAAACTTTCCACCTCTTTCGATACGTCATTAACGGTTTCAAAATCTTTGTTGGGGTTAAGAATATTATCATAAAATTCTTTCTCAATAGTTATAATTGGTGGTTCTGACATTATTTTATAGCATTAGATTAAATTTGATCATCGAGTGTGTATATTTGAAATGCTGTCAGTCCTGGAAATGGATGTTCAGCAGCAATAACATAAACTCGAAAATACAAGTACTTGTTAACAGTGTTTTCAGTCGGAATCGTAAAATATTGTGTTGTTGAAATGTAAGTGTCTGTTGTGCTATACAATGTTGCCCAATTAATATCATCATTTGATCCTTCCAATCGCCAATTATAAATTTGACCAACACTAGGATTTAATCGACTTCGCAAATGAAATTGCCAAATAGCAACTGCAGTGGGACATTTGATTTCGATCCAAAAATTTTCAATTTCTCCGTTAGTCGTCAACTCATGTTTATCAGAGAAAGCGTAAAGAGGATAATTTTCAGGATAAAACGTTGATGCGCTTACATCAAATCCAACTGATGACTTAAACAATATTGGAATATACCCAACATTACTTTTGATTCGTTTTACAATACTAAACATACGCTTTATTTGTCAGATCGTTAGAGTTAACTGGAACGTAATTCGTCATTATCTTGTTGGCTTTCATGTTTATATTTCCTGACATCGGTCCACCGGATGTCTTAAAACATGGGTTAAGTTCGTCTTTTAACTGAGCATAACTAATAGCATCAGTGTTATCAGATGGTCCGGTTACTGGTAATCCAGTTATTTTTGAATTTAACATGGACAGGTCACCTGTCATTGTATCACCGGCTTTGTTAAGCTTATTATCGTCAACAGATTTTAGTCGTGCATAACTTACAGCTTGTGTTTGATTTAAGTTTTCTGGCGGATATACAATCTCTCAATTTATAATTTTTTTTCCTGACATGTTGATATTACCTGTAACTGTCCCACCTATTTTATCAAGCTTGTTATCATCAACATATTTCAACTGCAAATAACTTACCGCTTGAGTTTGATTTAAGTTTGCTGGTGGATATCCGGTCTCTAAATTTATAATTTTTTTCCCTGACATATCTAAGTTGCCGCTTAAAGTTCCTCCTGTCAATGACAGTTTATTATTGTCGACTAATTTCAGTTGTGCATAACTAACAGCTTGTGTATTAACGACATTTATTAGTGGATACGCTGTTTCTAAATCTAGTACTCGTTGATTTGACATATACAGGTTTCCCGTCATTGTGTCGCCGGATTTTTTTAGGTAACCTGATAAATCAACCTTACCGTCTGTTATTGTTGTACTTTCAGTTTTTGACGTTGAATCTCCCATTAATGTTCCAAATTTTGTATAAAAGCTCATTATTTATTTATCGTCTGACAATTTTTTTATATAGCATAAAATTGTATAACAATAATGGCAAAATCGTCGATATTAAATTTTGATACAGAGCGGTTGGTGAAACATAAACATGAAAACGAACTTCCAGATTGTCATTATCTTATCGTTGGAAGAACTGGATCGGGAAAAACAAACTTGCTTATGAATTTACTTCTCGGAGATAATTTTAAGTACGATCGCGTTTATATTTACACGATTAACCCGCAGCAAGATAAGTACGAACTACTTAACAATTATAATGACAAACTTCGTGATGATCTTGAGGCTGATGAAGATTTTTTTATTATCAAACAACCAGAAGAACTTGTCCCAGTTAATCAACTCGATTCGTCCAAACACAAGATATTTGTTTTTGATGATATTCTGCTAAACAATGAAGAAATGAATAAAATAAGATCATATTTTTCACTATGACGTAATAAGAAATGTAATTCTATTTATCTCGCCCAGGGTTTTTATAATGTTGACAGATTTATTAGGCGAAATACTGGTTGTTTTATATTATTTCCAGGACTTGACAATGTTGACGTTAGAAATATCGCCAACGAACAATGTGGTGATGTAACAAAAGATAAATTTATTGAATTATATCATCAAGCAACGGCAAATAAATATGACTTTTTTTTGTTTGATAAATTAACAAATGATACGAGTAAAATGTTTCGATGTTGTATTGAAAAATACCTACAGTAATTTTTATACAAAATAGTATATAATTAATGGAAAGACAAGCAAAGTACAGAAAACATATAGAAAATCTAAAAAAACTTGCGCAGTCTCAGGCAAAATTTAAGCAGCAAGTACAGCAAGCACGACGTGGCCAAGTGGTTGCAGCAGAAACAGCAGCAGCCGTTCTCAAACCAGTTACTGAAGCTTTAGTTGGAAAACAACCTGAAACTAAATCATTATCAGAAGAAGAATTTAAAAAAAGACAAGAAGAGTGTTTTCTCGGACTAGTTAAAGAACAACAAGAAGCAACTGCTGAAAGAATTATTGCTAGATCTGAAGAAGAAAAAAGAAGATTAGCTGAGGCACTTGTAGCAAATATAGCTGATCCGGTTGCAAGACAAGCTGCACTAGATCGGCTAATTAATAATCCACTAGAATTTGAACAAAGACTAGCAGGTTTAACCACAATAGAGATTAAAAATATTCTAAAAAATTTATCAGAAAAATTAGAGGATATTGAAAAGGAGCAAGAAAGAGTAGGAGAGTTGACGGTAAAGTTTATGGGAACTTTTGAAAATCAAAGACGATGGTATATAAAACAAGTAAATAATGATATAACGGAGGATGAATACAATAAACTTTTAGGAGAAAATAATATAAAAGATCTTGATAATATAAATAAATGAAGTGATGAAGAATTTGGGAAATTTATTAATAATTTAAATGAAATAATGAGAGACGGTGTTACTGCTAAAAATGAGTTAAACACAGCCATAGGAGATAAAAATATGCTTCCACTTTATGATAGAATGAGATATGGTGTTTTCGCTAGACTCGTTGGAATAACAGCACAAGCCAATAGACACAAACCTTTTGGTAAGGGGTGGGGTTTTAAGAGGAAATTTTTTAAACTTGATGAAGGTCGTGTAAAACAATATAGAGAAGAAATAAAAGGAACTGGAGTTAGAATATTTTCATCAGTTACTGAAATGATAGGCAGATTAATGCTATTGATATCATCAAAAGAAGCTGGAAATGTTGGTGCTGAAATTGACAATGAAATTATTGACAGACTTGATAATTTGAGATCGGAAAATTTATTAACATCTGACGAATACGAAACTTTACATCGCGATTTAATCGCAGCGATTTAATTTTATAAAAATATAATAATAAATGTCAGCAACATTATTACTAGACTCTAGTCAATCTGATAAAGATAGCGCAAATTTTTATGTAAAGTATATTCCGCCAATAGAACTAGATCGTGAAAAACAATATGAAATTGGACTAATTTCATGCACTTGTTGGCATTCTATGGCTAATGTAAAAACTGGAGTAAACGATGATTTTACATTTACTATTCCTATACGTACTTCACCATTTTTAAAGTGGAAAACATTTAAAATTCCACAAGGAGCTTACAATATTATTGATTTAAATAAAATAATAAAAGAACTTATAACAAAAAATGAAGGTGTAGCTGATAATTTTGAGCTGACACAAAATTATAATACGTTACGCGCTAGAATGACATTAAAAGATATAACAGTTAGTCTTTCCTCGCCAACAAGTATCGTACCACTGATAGGATTTATCCATTAAAATTATGTTTCTTTTAATCGTGATATTCCTGATACGTATGGCGGTGAAAATCCAGTAAATATAACTGATGTAAACACAATATTGATGAATTGTTCTAAAGCATCTGGATCTTACTCAGTCTTAGGTAGTAAAGGACAAACGATATATAGTTTTTCACCAGAAGTTCCACCAGGATCTCTTAGGCAAATTAGTCCACCTCAGGTTATTTATTATCCATTAAACGCTGAAAATCAAATAACAGAAGTAAATATGCAATTGACAGATCAATCTTGAAGACAGTTAGATTGTAATAATGAAATTGTTACTTATTATTTACACTTACGCGAACAATAGTAAACATATTTTCTAAAACAATAAAATTATGCAACCTCAGATATAATGAAACAGAGAAAAAAAGTTTATCGAAGAAAAATAGTAGGAGGATTTTTGGGAAATATATTTGCTAAAATTATAGAAAATGCTCCAGGAATAGCTCATAAAGTTTCTCCAATTGCACTTGACGCGTCAAAAGCGTTTGCAACTGGAGCTGCATATACTGCTGGAACTGCTGTTGGACAAAATATAGCTGATAAAATAAAAAAAAAAAAACAATCAAACAAGCTACTTCAGAAATCGCACCAACAAAAGAAACTCAACGCGCAATGATAACAACAACAAAAAAACTTTTATTACCACGAGGAGAACAAATTATACAAAAATTAATATCTAAAGCAACAACACCGAAATAGCTTCACTCTCAAAATTTTATATAACCTAATAAATAAAAAAATGTCTGTTAAAAATTATCTCGATTTAGCAGAAACTTATGACACAGACGACACAGTAACAGAATTTGAATATATTGAATATCTCGATGAAAATTCTAACGAACCTAATAAGGCTGGCGACAGAACATTTAATACTAGAGACGAGGACGTATTTCTACTTCCTCATAAAAATGTTGGAAGTTCGTGGTCAGATAATGACAGGACCTGCCGCACCTGCCGCAATTGCAGCTAACGCAGAAGTAGCTCTTATAAATGTTGGTTGGTGTTTATTTAGAAGTGCTCGATATCAGCTGGCCAATCAGACTGTCGAAGATATTTCAAATCACTTACAAGTTGCAAGTACAATCTTAAATATTATTTCGTTTTTCAATGATTACTCCAAATCAACTGCAACTAACATGATGTGGTTTAAAGACACTGGAGCTGGTGTAATAATTCCTGCGAAAAATGAATTTATTTCAAAAGGTGTTTTAATACACGGAGCTGATGCTGCTGCAGATCTTGTAATTGTAAGAAATTTTCTTATTGCTAATGCTGCTGCGCTAGGTATAGACGAACCAGCTGCAGGCGCTAACGCAGACACTATAAGAGTCTCACTTACTGGTGTTTGTAATAATCTTGGTATAGCACCGCCAGATTTGGCTGCTACTACCATTGAAATGTTAGATTTAGTTATTAACACAATTGGATTTCGAAATAGACGTTACAATGAAGGTTATATTAAGAGAAAGGCACTTGCAGTAGTATCACGTCAAATTACAATGATGCTGCCACTAAGTACAATATTTGGTTTTTGCAGGGACTGTAATAAAGTCTTTCGTGGAGTTAAACATACGCTTATTTTAAATCGATCAGAACAAAACGACTACATTTTTAGGTTAGGTGTGGATAATGTACAATTTGTCATAAACAAACTTGCACTGTGGATGCCAAGAATAACTCCGTCTGTCACTAAAATGGCGGAATTAAATGATATGCTGCAAAAACATACGAATAGAATTTATATTCAGCAACATAAAATATATCAAACAGCAGTTCCAAATACCACAGACTACACATGCCGAGTAACAACAACATCAAGTGAACAAAAGCCAAGGCAATTATTTGTTGTACTTCAGCAACAGGCGCGGCGTAATAACCAACAACAAAATAATGCGATATTTGATAATGCTGATGTTAGACGAATATATGCTAGAATAAACTCAAAGCAATACCCAGAGCGGGCGATAGAATGTAATTTTGCAAATAACGCTAATAAAAATATTACTCAACCTTACATGTATTTACTCGACGCACTGCAAAAATATCAAGATGTTGGAGATGGATTTCAGATATCAGTAGAGGAATTTCGTACACTTTATCCAATATTTTATTTCGATGTTAGTAAACATAGCGAGCGAGCTGTAGACAGCACAGCTGATATTGAAATTACTTGGACACTAGGAGCAGCTCCAGCTGCACCATTTTATGTATATGCGTTAGTAATAAGCGATAGATTTGTTACAATTTACTCTGTTGGAGGTAAAATGTCAGTCCAAGTTTAATCTGTAACTTTAATATAAGATGACAAAATATATTGTGAAAGAAATATATTTAACTGATGGTCAAGTTAAAAAATTAGCAGCTGCAGTTGCAAAGAAATGGTAGGTTTCATTAAAGGTCAACCCTAACACCAAAGGTGTTTTAGGTACTTTAACAAAATTAATGTTAATAAAAAAACAAGTAAATAAATACGAGCGCAAGAAACCTTCTGTTTTAAATTTAAGTGCTGCACAAATAACTGCAATGTCAAAACAAGGTGGTTTCTTCGGTCCGGCATTATCTGTAATGGCCAGAACGTTAATACCTAAAATTTTGCCAGTGTTAGGTACATTAGGATTATCAGCAGCATCTGGAGCAGTATCTGGCGCAACGAAAAAGGCAGTTGAAGGTCATGGAATCGTTCGCGGTGATATTGTTGGCAGTCGTATAAACAAAATTTTCGTATGAATGTCGATGGTAACAAAATTAGGAAAATTACTTGCAATTTTCTGAGTTTAATTTTATGTGACTGATAAATATAATGCCAAAACGAAAAACAGTAACAAGAAAGACAACAGTAAAAAGAAAGACGACGACGAGAAAAAGACACGACAGAGGCGAAAAGGAGGATTTATTCCAATAGCCCCGTTACTAGCAGGATTGGCGGGAAGTCTATTGCCAAATCTGTTAGGAGTAGGACGAGGACTAATGTTGCCAGGAACAAGGAAATAAAGTCTGCGTTAAGTAATTTTGATATACTTGACAAACTAAAAAAAGTAAAAAATTTCAGTGGAGTTTATTCTAAAGATGAACTTACGGTGATTCCATCGCTAGCGTCTCCAGGTTCGTGTGTTATAAATATACAAGATTTCAATGACGGATCTGGCACACATTGGGTAGCTGTTTTGATAACAATTATTTTGACTCGTTCGGAATTCTACCAAGTGACGCAATAAAAAAATATATGAGTAGAATTCAAGAGACGAAGTCTCTTCCGAAAATATTAATTATTCGTTAAATCAAATTCAACCAGTTGGAACTTCCGCTTGTGGATACTATTGCGTAATGTTCATTAAACTGATGACCAAAAATCCAGATTTTTTAAAGTTTATTTGCAATTTGACAAACAACCTTCTCACGCTAATGATGAGATTGCAAATAATTTTATCTAAACTCACTGATATACAATGTCAACATATTGTTTTAAGTGTAAAACTAAAACAGAAAATAAAGATGAAAAAAAACAGAAAAACAAAAAATAATAGAATAATGATGAAAAGTATTTGTGCAATCTGGGGAAGAAAAAAAAAGTATGTTTTATCAAAAACAAAGTTGTCCGGAGCAGGTTATCCAGAAATTATTTTAGTAGACGACTGAAACAATAATATCTGAAAAATTTGTCAGTCATAAAATAAATAATGACATGCGAGTGCGATTGTGATAGAGATTTATGCCTCGAGCAAAATAAAATTGTTACATATTGTCAGAAATGCAACAACAGAGAAATAATTGGAACAGGTATAGATATACATAAATTAATTGGCAAATTGCCAAAACCAAAAGGCGGTTGGACATTGCCAGGCCATAAATATACTGGACCTTATAATCCTCTTGATAAACAACTTGACGAAAACGATAATCCGCTGCCAGGACAAGAGCCTTACAATCAAGTTGATGCAATAGCAATGCGCCATGATATCTGCTACAGAAACATTGAACTTCCAGACAGCGAACAAAATAAACACAGCTGCGATAAAGTAATGTTAGACGAACTTCGTGATATGAAACCTGTAAATATGCGAGAACGTGTTGACCGAAGGCTGGTCAAGGGTTTTATTGGAGCAAAATATAAACTTGGTGTCGGTAAAAAAGAATTATTCGATGATCTTGCCTCAGAGACGCTAGCGTCTGAGCTACATAAACCAAAAAAAAAAAAAGTTTTTGCGACGAAAAGTTGTCACAAATGCCGTTGATGATATCTGGGCGATAGATTTAGTTGATGTCTCAAATCTAGCTCAATTTAACGTTGGCGCTGATGGCGCTCCAAAGAGAAATCTTTTTAATGTTGTAGATGTTTTTAGTAAATACGCGTTTAGTATAACCGTTTCGGATAAAACAGGGACATCGATGACTGACGCATTAAAACAAATAATAACAACTACAGAAAGAAAACCAAATAGAATCTGGACTGATCATGGAGCAGAATTTTTTAATAAAAAATTTGAACAGTTTTTAGAGCAAAATAACATTAAAAAATATGTCACAGGAAATGAGGGAAAAAGCGTCATCGTTGAAAGATTTAATCGCACGCTCAACGAAAAAATCCACAAGTATTTGACAGAAAATTGTTGACGAGTATAATAACACGAAACACAGATCCATTTCGCTAGGCAAAAGGAAAATGTCGCCAAACGACGCGATTGGAAATCCAATATTAGCAAACGAAAATATGTACCGCAGACATAAATTTAAAGTTGGTGATAAAGTTAGAATTTCTCTGACGAAAAAAACATTTGAAAAAGGATATACTCATAACTGGAGAGAAGAAGTATTTGTTGTTGATAAAGTACTTTTAACAATACCAGTTACATACTCGTTGAAAGATTTATTAGGTGAGCCTATAACTGGCAGCTTTTACGAGCAAGAACAAGATATATTTATTATTGAGAAAGTTATTAAAAAGCGCGGCAACAAAAGTTTAGTCAAATGGCGAGGGTATAGCGATAAATTTAATAGCTGGGTACCAACTAAGTCGATTTCATCGACTGCGATCGAATAATATTATTATAAATTTCTTTGTATTTTATTAGTACGGATTTACATTTTACTGGTTTACACAGAGAAATTAAATGTAATTTTCTTGCATCATCGACTGGCATTAAATTAAATATTTTAACAAAATTAAATCGTATTTTATATTTCTTTGTTGTCCAGTTATTTTTACGTTTAAAAATGGTTTTATAAGCTGCCAAAATATTTGATGCTCTGTAATAGTAAAATTGAATTTTATTATTTTTTAGCAATATGGTACTTAACATCGTCCAGTTGTTGGTCTGCTTAATTTTTTTTTACTAACAACAACATCATCTTCTTCTTCTTCTTCATAGTTATGCAAAATATCTTTCTCAGTATAACCAACAAATCTGTCATTAGTAATATTTTCTAATGTAAAATTTGAAACTGAAACAAAATCTCCCGAATATAGTTTAGCCAGTCTCTCAATTAAGTTCATCATTATAATAATCTTTTATCTAATTAATAAATAATAAGATGTTCGGAGAAATAAAATATCATCAAAGAGTTAATATATTAAATCACAAAGAATTAGCTGAGGCAATTCGAAATTGTCTGTTGGGACATAGTTTTTATTTTGTTGATGTTATGATAACATTAGGCGAATCTGATAAATTTTTATTAACAGCAGCAGAAAAAATAAAACTTGATGCAAATAAAATGATGACATTACGATTTAATCGCGACGATGCTATGGAATTTAGTCATAATTGTCTTACTCGAAATGATATAGAAAATATCATTAGTTATCGTATTTAAAATTAAATGTGTCAAATGTCAACATTGACGTTTCTGATTTAGTTAGATTATCAGCTACAAATTTTACTGCACGTGGATCAATTTTATGATATTTTGCCGCAGATGTCATTGATTTAAATTTTATTTCTTCTCCAGTTTTGAGATTTATTAAAATTATTTTTCTAGCTGCATTTTTAAAATTATTACCGCCACCAGTTCCACGTTTTGTGTTTTCTTTTGGCGTAACCACATCTAACATTCCAAACGATTATCTGTTTTAATACCATTTTTATGATCAACAACTAAACTATTAGGTATTAGTCCGTTAAAAGTTTCAAATACAAAACGATGTGACAAATAATGAATTTGATTAGCTTTTATACCACGCACATTAACATTAATATATCCATTTTTATCTAAATTTCCAATAACTTTTTTGGTTTTTATATGTCGAATGATTCCTCGATCATTTGCCTCATATAGATCAAATACTGGATGAAGTTGAAATTCATTTTGTAATGCTAAATTTTCAATATTATCATCAGCAACTGCGCTATTTGCTCTGTACACTCGTTGTCCTTCTGGAACATCGCCGCAAAACAAAGTATAAATAAAATCTTTTCTAAACATTTTAATTCTTTCTGTATTATCGCCTTTTACTGAAATTAACATACCAGCTGGTGTTGATATGCCAACAGATTTTTTAGATTCTATATTGATAACAGAACCAAGTGCATTTGCAGCATATAAGTTGTACATTGGGTGTACATGATAAGTTTCTTGCTCTTCCGCTGTCATTTCGATATATCTCAAAATTTCTGTCATTATACTATAAGCTTTTTCATATCTCTAATTAGGAATCTTAAAAAATTCAATTAAATATAAAATATTACTATATATATATATATATATATATATATATATATATATATATATATATACATATATAGATATATACATATATAGATAGATAGATAGATAGATAGATAGATAGATAGATAGATAGATAGATAGATATAGATATAGATATAGATATAAAATGTTAAAATTGCGTGATATTGCTAAAAAGAACATTATCAAATCAGAAAAAATTGCTTCAGCATTTTCTGGTTACGATAATAGTTACAAACTTGATGATCAAAAAATTTTAGCAAATTTTAGCTCCACAAATTTATTTCATCTTTTACAGCCTGTTATAGCTCGAGAACTTGCGGCTCATAAAAGTATCAAACTTATAGTCCAATATCATACGATTTTATCAAAGTTACACGCAGTTGATGATATACTTGATGTAATTTTTGAAACAAAAAGTTTTGACAGCGAAATTTTGGAACCATATTTAACAGCAAAATCGAGAAAAATATTAACATTGCCATGGTCGCCGATGAAATACATCAAGAAATAAACAAAAAATTAGAAGAATTTACTTCATCAGGATCGGGTTGGAAATTTGAAATGATAAAAGAAGTTTTATTTCACACAGCGAAATATAACATACTTCGCGGCAGTTTGTATGTCGATCCCCCTCAAAAAATTAAAAACAAAAAATGCTGTATAAATGTCAAAAACAATGATGACAAATGTTTTCAATGGTCTATTCTTTCTGCAAAACATCCTTAGTGTGATCACCCCGGCAGAATTGAAAAGTATTTGCCATACAAAGCGAACTAAATTTTTTAGGAATAACTTTTCCAGTAGCAGAAAATCATATACCAAAGTTTGAAAAACAAAACAGTATCTCAGTAAATATTTTCGGATTAGATGAGCGAGAAAACGTTTACCCGAGATATATCTCAGAAAATGCTACACAAAATACAATAAATGTATTATTTTATCGGGGACATTATTGTTGGATAAAAAGCTTTAACGGCCTAGTTTGCAGACAGTATAGTAAAAATAAAAATAAAAATATTTCTGTTATAGATGTTTACAAGGTTTTTCTGGCGATGGAATACTGCAGGAGCATCTCAAATACTGTGTCAACATTCAAAGAATAAGTA